>JAJKFI010000031.1:11057232-11071230 GCA_029204185.1 Lerista edwardsae
CACACACACACACACACACACACACACACACACACACACACACACACGTTCTCCTTTATATATATAGATTTCTGGTTATATTAATATTATGGACTGTAAAATCAAGCAACAATCCACAGGCCTACAGCAATAAATGCCAGGATGCAAGATGAACTCTGAGACACACAGACCACACTTTCCAAAGACTTTGGTCAAGCTTGAAGAAACTTGTGTGTTTACATTCTCTCTATCTCACCCCCTTCCATTATCACACATCCTGGAAGGAACATGATAATCCCATTATCTCAAATGAATGTAATTCTGTCAGACATCTTTGCATTGTGTTTATTTGCTCTCCTGAATGCAGTTCCAGTAACTTTTGTATTTTGGACCAAAACATTATATTATACCTGAATTTTATATTATGCAAACCTCATTATAAGTTGCTAGATGTCTGCTGGCACCAAGGTAGTTACCAGCTGTGTTTACATACATCTTGCTTGGTTATACATCCACACATAAAAGCCAACAAACACAAAGTCGCACATTAATCCCCTGCACAAAAAGCAACTCCAAAATTCCTTAAATACTAGGAGAATTTGACTAGCAAATCGTCACTGTCCATCACTGCTGCTCTCAGAGGTCACTCCTGGAGTGTCCACATGCTGCTCTGTCTTGCTGACCCATGAACTCTACAACTGGATAGGTAACTATACCTGGCTCTCTGCTTCTTACTTTTCTAAAAAAAAAACCCCTTTTGCTCCTCTCCTTGTCTTTAGTGCTAGCAACTTGGGGTAAAAGAGCAGGGACTCCTACAGATCCTTCCCTACAAACCCTTTTTCCTTATTTCTATCGGATGCACCAAATGCACCCACCACCACAGATACACTCTAATCAAGCGTGTTTGGACTACTCTCAGAGTCAGGGAGGATGGTGCACCTCTGTGTGCTGGCCTCTCTGACTCCGAGAGTGGTCCAAACATATTACGGTGGCCCTTGTGCTGGCCAAACTTTGCTGGCTTAGCTTATGCAGGCCTAACTCAGTTTAGGATTGTGCCCCCAGTCTCATCTTGAGGAAACAGGGATTTCTGGATTATGCTGTCTTGTTATCCAGCCTACGATCCTAGGTTCTAACTGAGCTGTCAGATATATTAATTCCTCTAAACTCAGCTCTTTTTGGTAACAGTCTAACACAGTATAAGTCAGCTTCATGATACTTTGTGTGTGTATGGAACTGGATACGGTGCAGAAGAGAGCAACCAAACATTACTGGGCTGGGGCACCTCCCTTATGAGGAAAGGCTACAGCACTTGGGGATCTTCAGTCTAGAAAAAGAGGTGCCTGAGGGAGAACATGACTGAGATGTAGAAAATTATGCAGGGGATGAATAGAGGGATGTTCTTTTCTCTCTCACGTAACACAGGAACCAGGGGACATCCATTAAACTTGAGTGTTGGGAGACTTAGAACAGACAAAAGAAAGTATTTCTTTACCCAGCGTGTTGTTAGTCTGTGGAACACCTTGCCACCGGATGTGCTAATAGTGTCTGGCCTAGATATCTTTAAAAGGGGACTGGAAAAATTTCTAGAAGAAAAGTCCAGCACAGGTTACAAACTGTGATCAGCATGTGCAACCTCCTGATTTTAGATGTAGGCTACTACTGAGTACCAGGTGCAAGGGAGTGGCAACAGGCACCTTGTCCTGTGTGCCCCTGAGGCATTTGGTGAGCCACTATGAGATACAGGAAGCTGGACTAGCTGGACTTTGGGACTGATCCAGCAAAGTTCTTCTTACGTATGTGTGATACAAGGGGGCAGAGGGGAGAGAGAGAGAGAGAGAGAGAGAGCGAGTGAGAGAGAGAGAGAGAGAGCGCCCATATGTTGTCACTGGAGTACTGAATTCACTTGTTGAACTAGTATCAGTTGGTTCCTAGCATACAATTCAATGCAGAAGTCTGAGCTAGAATTTATTTAAGCACTGGGTTAGACACTGCAACATTTTAGAAAGAAGGGGGTTCTGGAAGCCTTATGATGCTATTCTAACTACATTAGAAAACAAGGCTGATCTCTTTCAACTTTGATATCCATGCTCTTTTGAAACAAAGTGGGCTACATGGACACAACCTTTAATGCCTCCATGCTAAAATTATTGGCTCTCCCTGTGAGATCTCACTGTGAGAGCAATGCATATGCAGTTTCATTATTTATGTTACTGAATCCTAAATGGGTTCTGACAAGCATTTTGAACTGCTCCCTCTTTGGCGGTATTTCGGCGGGGGCTGAAGACCTTTTTGTTTCAGCAGGCTTTTAGTTGCTGACAGGCTGGCTGGTCTTTGCATTCTTTTCTATTTCTGTACTTTTATGATCCATGGGATGACTGTTATACTTTTATATTGTATTTTTATATTGTTTTTAATTATTGTTTTTAATTATGATGTATTTTATTCTGTTTTAACTTTGATTTTGTAATGCCGCCTTGAGTGCCTTCGGGCAGAAAGGCGGGGTAGAAATTTAATAAATAAATAATAAATAATATCAGTCACCAGCTGTCAGTCATCAGTTCACAGTCAGTTCACTGCTGATCTTAAAGTCTTATAGGTCTCCTGATCATGTAGGTCTCAGATATGCCGTCCGTCTCTTTTTCCTAGAGATTGCCAATTATACTGGATAGCTGGAAGAGCCACTCATGAGATCCTTGTCCTTTGAGAAGGCCTGCCACAGCAGCAGGCAAAACATCAGATACTGTTTTATTATACTGTCTTCTATTAGCCCAAACAATGTAAATTTTAATGTCACTAGCCCAGCTCTGAGTAAATTCATCTGTGCTGCAGAGGTTTATTCCCGGGTAGGGGAATGAATGTTCCCTTATCCAGAGGAGACCTCCACATCTGCCCCTTACAAGATGTAGCAGTAACCATTCTGGCATCGCTGCATCAGTTGTGGGGGGGATGATAATAGAATTCGGCTATCCATCAATTTAGAAACCAGCCAAGTAAACACCTAAGGAATCAAAGTGTCCAAGGTTTCATTTTTTGACACTCAATGGATATTTAAAAAACTTTTTGCATTCATTCTACATCACTTTATATCTGCATATGTTAGCATTTTGTAGCGAAGAAGATAGAGCAGTGTGTCTCCATGGAGATGAGCTTGGCTGGAAATAAACTGCAGTATTTAACTTACAGGAGCCGGGAAGTGAAGAAAAATTGACTCAAGTTTCACAGTACTGGTACAATGTTATTCCTTATGAGTTTGGGCATCAAACTTATTTCATATAGTGGCCAGAATAGCATTCATGGCACCTGCTGAAGACTAGAAGTTGAACATTACGCAGGAACTGACGTAAGCAAGCAAGTGATTACCAGAAATAAGCATTATTTCTCACTTAGTAACTCGTTAGCTGCAAATGACAGAAGAGAAAATACGCAAATCTTGATAGTTTCAAGATATGGGAGAGCTGAACTAACACATGTGCCACCCTTTTAACACTGCTGCTTCTGCCATGGATTTAAAGTGATTTTATAGTGATTTTACAGTGATGGCATTTCATAGATTTACAGTGAGAGGTGTTATACAAAGTCATGCCTCGGCCAAAGCAGCACTGCTGAAAGGGTGGCCTGCATGATAGTTGGGTTCTCCTCGTGTATCCACAGCTTCTCCCTTTTTCATCCCTCTGGTCTTTCCAGTACTATTTCTCTACTATTTCTGTACTATTTCTCACCTTCTGAGGCCTCTTCCATCTCTCCCTCCCAGCACCTCAGCTGAAGAGAGATGCTGCTGAGAGGGTGGTACTGAGAGGTCCCAATTACCATGACTCTACGCATCATCTGTGACTCCTCAGCACTGCTGAAAGGCTGCCCTGTATGATCATTGGTCCCTCCCAGTGTCGCCCTTTCAGCAGAGCAGCTTCTACCAATGCGTCACTTTACAGCTCAGCAGCTGAGAGAAGCTGTTAGTAGTGCTGAGGGAACCCAACTATCATGCAGTCCTGATAAAGAGCATGATAGATGCATAAAGAGGATGCATGGGCTGCATCAGTGCACAGACCTTATGTTTGCCCCCCCCCCGCCCAGGTTTGGGTGTTGTGCTGTATGTCCTTGCAGTTTGTGCCCTGCAGTCTGTATACACTACCTCAAGCACCTGCCACCTGCCAAAATGCCTGTATGGCTGAAAATCAGAAGTTATTATTTTTGGCCTTCCAGAGGCATTCTGAGCCTCCCGGGGCCAAAGAACACCCTCCAGAGTTGATAGGAGCACAACTTTGGTCAGGCCAGAGGCTTGCAGGGGACACATCTGGCCCACGGGCTGGAGTTTGGAGACCCCTGCTCTAACTGGTTAAGACAATGACAGCACAATCCTTGGCATGTTTACTCGTAAGTAAGTCCCACTATGCTCGGAGGGGCACAGCCCCAGAAAAATGCATCTACGATTGCAGCCTGAGTTACTCAAACCAAACACAAAAACGTTTGGCGTACGAAACTGCTAACAGGGGAACAATAGAGCTCTGATGCATGTATTAATCTGTGGCTGGATCCACAGAACAGTGAGCAGAACGCAATAGTCACTGGCACTTTGCCACAAAAGCTCATGCAAGAAGTTGCACAAGCATTTGTATCGTGCTATGAATTAATATCAGCATACAATTTAAAGTGCTGGTTTTGACTTAAGCCCCATATAGCTGGGGACCAACATAGCTGAAAGATGGTCAACTCCCAAATGAGGCTGCCTCTTCTTTTAAGATCTATATTAGAGACCTAACTGCTGTGAAGTAGGAGATTGGATTTTTTCAGAAGTCTATATCAGAGTGCAATCCTAACCTGGAATTAGGCCAGCATAGTTAGGTCAGCAAAGTTTGGCAGCACAAGGGGCACCATAACATATGTTTGGATCACTTTTGGAGTCAGGGAGGATGGTGCACGTCTGTGTGCCGGCCTCTCTGACTCCGAGAGTGGTCCAAACATACTTTACGGTGTCCTTTGTGCCGCCCTAACTCCAAGTTAGGATTGCACCCTTAGAGATTTCATTGCAAATGCTGCTGTGAAGTGGGAGATTTCAGCCGTGGAATACTGTCCTCAGAGGTGTTTGACAGGCGCCTATCTTTAAGCTTTTCTGCAACACTTTTTGAAAATTGGGTATAATCAGTGGTGGGATTCAGGGGGTTCGCCCAGGTTCTATAGAACCGGTTGTTAAATGGCTGGGCCCCGCCCACTTGCTTACCTTGGCTGGCTTTGGGGGTTTTTTTGGCTCCAGCTATGATGTCATAGAACCGGTTGTTAATTTATTTGAATCTCACCACTGGGTATAATCTTTTAATCAATAGATACAACAACACTATAGTCTCATGCTTCACTTAAATAAGAGGTTGCATGAATTCTTGCACAAATGGGAGAACATTTTTGGTTTGATCTTTTCTCACACAGTGCTCCAGTGTGAAGTGTAAATCTATCCCTTCTGTGATAGAAACCTGTTACATATACAAGGAAGGCACACACAGGCAGGGAAAGACAGAAGTTCTCTTATGAGTAGAATGGGAGTGCACAGGTAAGCCCTAGTGTGCAATGTAGCCCCAACCCACTCTCTCAAGGCAGAAGTTCTGAAAGGAAATTTATCAGGGGGCCTTGGCGCAGTGTAGCCCAGTGCTGAAGGCAAAATGATGATGCTGAAGTGACGTCACTTCCGGGAGTGATGTCATGCCTGGGCTTTTCAAAAAAGGTTAAAAATGGCAGGAAACCTGCATTCTCTCCCCAGCAGCATGCCCCCTCCTGCTGCTCCTAAGTCCCCAGTCATGCGCCAACAGTGGTGTAGCTAGGTAATTTAACACCAAGGAATCATACATTTTTAACATCCCCATTTGACAAATTCATTCATTCATTCATTCATTCATTCATTCATTCATTCATTCATTCATATTCTTCACATTTTTATACTACCCTTCTTCCAAGGAGCTCCGAGTGGTGTGCATGGTTCCTTCCATTCTTTTTTCCACTTTACATGTTATCTAAGCCAGTGATTTTTACATGACAATTATATTTTTATTTTCAGGGTTTTTGAGCCATAACGTTTGATAGAATGACGATATAACACTCCGTTTTGTGTCATTGCATTCTGCATGAAATGCCACACCGAATGATATAAAACATGATAGTGTTATTCCTACAAACCGTGATTTTAATAAACGGCAAATTTTACATGGCAGTTGTATTTTCATTTTCTCGTTTTTTGGTCTTACCTTTTGATAGAGTAATTATACTCTGGTTTGTTTAATGCATTATGTTCTGCAATAAATTACCTTTCTAATGATATATAACATGATATTACTTGTAATTACTAAGGTTTTCACACTTTTGCTGTCAAGCTCATCTTGTTGCCCCCCCCAAAAGCCAGTGCAATTGCCATCCCCCTGCACCACTTTAGCTACGCCCCTGTCCATTAGTCATTCCACCTGGACTTGATCTACCCATCAACTCTGGCTCCTGGGCCCCCTTTTTGACCCTAGACCCAGGTACAATATACCCCCTGCACCCCCCTCTCAGAGACCTGTAGGAATTATGTTCCCCCCCCCCAAGAGAGTGGGATGGGGCTAAGAACTGTACTGGTGGTGCTGGGGGTTTGTCAGTGAACTCTTGTCCCCCATGTAATTGTGGTTGGCATCCATTGTTACAATAACTGGTGAAAAGAGTTTATATCTTTTCAGTGTACCTGCCTATATTTGCAATGTCTGTAGAACAAAATTCTTTTGTCTCAACAGATAAACATAAAATAACGCTGCTCTTTGAACATTTGGCATGTACATTTTATTCCAGGAGTAGTATGATTGCTTTATAATTTACAGTTAATCCTTCTAATTATTCATAAAATGAGGTAAATATTAACAAAGGAGTTCCTTTATTCAAGGCAATTATCAGGGCACAATTTTGTTAAAGCTACAGTAGCTAACAAGTTTTATTCCTCTGTTTAAAATAATAATAATTCATTCTTTTTTTTAATAGCAACCAATTTTGGAGTCCTGGGCAGAAAAAAAAACGAGAAAAAAAAAACACATTAGAACAACTTTAGTTGGTTGAAAATTATTTTTTTAAAAAAATAGGCAAATTTTGCCAGCTGAAGAAAGAAACAGCTTCTCGTTTCCTAGTAGGATAATGGGGAGTAGAGCAGCGGAGGTGTGGATTTCATGATCATAGCAAGCTGTGTCTTATTCAGAAGTTGAACTACAATGTTCAAAACATGTTCTGTACCCACAAGGAAATGGAAAACAGCTTGTAGGAGGGAGATGGTGAGGTAGGACAAAAAAAAAATCAGGAGAAGCCAAAAAATAAACTTCTGTTATATGTCACAGCACAGCTCTGCTCTAAAAAATTTTCAATTCATAAAGAAGCACTGATAATGAAATCCTGTCTCCCCAGAAAAGAGTGAATTTCAGCAACATGTAAGTGGGTGGGAAAGAAGGGATTATGGAAGCTAATGATTCGTTGGGGGGGGGGGTAAGAGATAATATCCCTCCTCGGATAGAGTGAGAGTTACAGAGACTCATCTCCTTTCTCCAGATAAACAATGTTTCTTTTATACTGTCACTAAATTAAAGATAATTTTAAAACTACGTAAAGGACAGTATATAATAGTTCTTCCCACCCAAAAAGTGCAGTAATTATACTGTTAGCTGTTATACTTTTCTAATGCAGTGATGCTTAGGACCGATTCCTATCCAACCTTCCAGTGCCGATGCAGCCACAATGAAGCCACAAAGTGAGGGAGCAAATGTTCCCTTAGCTCAGGGGTAGGCAACCTTAAACACTCCAAGAGCCATTTGGACCCGTTTTCTGGAGAAAAGAAAACCTCGGGAGCCACAAAACCCTTTTGACATCTAAAATGAAGATAATACTGCATATATAGTTTTATTTACCTTTATGCTATGTATAAAAAAACTATAGGGAGTGGCAACAGGATGCAAGCATTTTGTTGTCTCATGCCTCCCTGGGGCACCTGGTGGGCCGCTGTGAGATACAGGAAGCTGGACCAGATGGGCCTTTGGCCTGATCCAGCAGGGCTCTTCTTATTTTCTTATGAGCGATCGCGGCTGAAAATTGGGTCTCAACATTCGTCATTCGCTGTCTCCAGCTTTCTTTCTCTCCCACCCCCAACCCTGCTGCCAGTCCTCCACAGCCTTCCGATCGCGCGTAAAAAAACAAATGGCAGAACAAAAACCAGCCACCATGCTGCACCTTGCAGGGCAACGCGGCGGATTGCCCGCTTGCAAAGAGCACATGCAACAAGCAGCAGCAGGATGGGCGGGCAGGGCAGACCCCAGAGCCGAGCCGAGCAGCTGCCCGTGCCACTGCTGCCACTGTGGGGTGTGTTGTTGTTTTTTCAAAACGGTGGAGGATTTTTTATTTTTAGGTTTGCAAAAGGGGGATTCCAGGCTCGTGCACAGGAACTTTTGCAACTTGCATGCCATCGATGCAAACAATCCCTCCACGTTGCAGAAAGAGGGACTGGCAAAAGATCCTGGAAAACGAGCGGGGGACACACATATACAACTGCGAGACCCGGCGCTTTCCATGCTTGTAAGCGGGAGCTGCCCCAATGTGTGCAAAACCAGGGGCAACTTTGCAACCCAACCGAGAGCGAGCCAGAAAGTTTTCCCCACCGGCTCTCTGCTGCACGCCGCCACCCCCGCCACGCTCCATCCCAGCTCTGCATGCGAAGCAATGCAAACACATGGAACATTCAACACAAAAAGCCATGCACCCTTCCAGCCGGCGGATCAGCTCTGGAGCTTCGCGGGTTGCCTTCTGCACAAGGCTATCCACGGACCGAGCGGAAGCCCAGTCGCCGCCGCCGCCAGAACGCTCTCCCCGCTTTCCGGAGCAGCGTGCAGCGTGGGACTGGTGCCAAGTGGAAAGGTGCTCTCGGTAGCAGCTCCCAGCTCGGGGGGGCTTGGAAGGAAGGGGAGAAAAGGGGGCGATTCCCAACCTGCAGCCCTGAGCACAGTGCAGCCTACCGGGAGGGAGAGCAAGCCCGTGGTTGCAGCCAATGCTGGGCGCCTCCTTTGCTACTTTCACCTGGACTCTGGAGCCGCAGCAGACGGCTAAAAGAGCCACATGCGGCTCCAAAATCATAGGTTGCTGACCCCAGCCTTAGCTCGAGGAGGCCTCCATTACTGCATCAGGACAGGATTCAATGCGTGTCCTGCTGCCACAACTGCACTGGAAAGTTGGACAGGATTTGCCTTAGTTGAGGAACTGATATCCATCGCTGCAGTGATGTAATGTAGCCGGAACGCCCCAGAAGGGTGTTCCGCTTGTTAGAATTAGGGCTGACTCTGCCCACTTCACTTGTTGCTCGCTGGCTCGTTTTTTTTTTTTTTTGCCTGCACGTTTTGAGCCAGGCAGGCAGGCAGGCAGCAGACTGAGGGAGACCGACGCGGCGAAGAAGCAAGGAATACGCAGCAGCAGGTAGGCTGCCTGGCAGCCTGGGGCTCCCTCCAGCCGCGCCACGGCTTCTCCGAGCTGGCTCTGGCCTCTGCTCCGTCCCGGTTCTTAGAGCGGGGGGGGGGAGCCTCTGGAGGCCAGTGGGCCGCAGTGTGGCTTCACCCGTCCCGCCGCTCAAAGAACTGGGATAGAGACCAGGCCAGCGCCAGCTCCATGGTGTGGCTTCCCGTCTCCTCCACCCTCCCGCCTCTCAAAGAACCGGGACGGAGGAATTGTTGGGCCAGTTTAAAATCGTCTTATGCCAGCGGGAAAGCATCTTGAGCCCAGGTCTACCCATTGGGACCAGCCGCTGGTAGACCTGGGCCACGGGGAGCCCAGGTCTACCCATCACTTCCAGCTTATGACATCACTTCCGGTGGTCGGGTCCCAACACGTGCCAATCAAAAGTGAGTCCTGGTCATAGTTCCTGTTCTTAAATCATTTAGATTCCACCACTGCATCCCTGGTGGATTCAGGAAGCTCTGCCAATAAATTACCATGTGGGTGAGGCTGTTCAGCAGGATCTTTCCAGTGGTGGCCTGAGTGTTAATGCATGCCTCCAGGGAACCCATCTATATACACAGAGCGCAATTATTCTGAAATGTCTTCCTTCCACACTTCATGGCTGCAGCATGAACGTCCTCTGTTTAAGCACATCTGATTAAAATCTATTCTGGGCACTGTGTACTTAATAGTGTGTTTAATTTGTGGTTTTCCATGGTTAAACAAATGCACTTCTATTAACCTGAGGGTTACTTATATGGTACTTGACACTGTTTCTAAGAAAGAGAGCACGCCTAATCAACCAAGGATTCATTTTAAGCACTACTTAGGTGTGTGACACCGTTACATCAGTTACCGTTACTTTCTTATTGTGTGAGTGGGAACTCTTCCAGCATAATGGCTTTTAAAATAGTACCAAGATGTCAATGTACGATGATGTACCAAAATAGTATCATGATGTTGGTGCAAGTGTTTATAGATTGATGAAGATGAACACTTTTGATTAAATAATATTTTTGGTGGCCACATCTAATTTTCAATTGAACATTTTTGGTGGCTACCATCTTTTGTCAAAGGGCAACTTAAACCCATGAAAGATGACCAGGAAAATGTGCTGCTAACCAATTTCTGGTTTGGGGGCAAACACCCATAGAGACTTGGAGATACTGCAGAAACTAGAGGAATACTTTCACCCAAAATGTAACCCATTAAACTAGGCAGCTGCTGGAAAGCAGTAGTAATGCATGCTCTGTTAGGTGAGAGTTGATGAAATGCACAGATTTCCATAATCTGCCTGCCAAGACTTCCTTCCCTCTGCGTATAAGGATTGTATGGTGAATCACCTGCAAGCCAATCTTTCTTGGTGAAAAGAGGAAAGAACTGTTTCCAGGAAAAGCTGAAGGTCCATGCAGCCCATAGGTCTTGTCTTGCTTAATGCCCCAAATAGGGGAGCATTTTTTTATACACCACATGAGACAACCTGATCTTTCAAAATGTTGGGCACCAGGGTTAACAGTGTAGCACTGTTTAAAAAGGTTAAGTGCTTATGCTTACATTCTGCACCTGGGGGTCACTTCACACATTTCAATTTCTGGTTCGACCCCAGAGAGTTTTAGCGAATACCTAAAAATATAATGTATCACTGTGACACACATAGGCATCATCCATGTGACTCATCAGATTAGAAGCAACCAAGCTGCCAGCAAATCCATGTTGTATCTTCCACAGACAGTGAAATTATTTGCTGGGAAAGGATTGCAACGAACAGGATTATGGCTAATTTCACAACCTTTCCTTATGCTGGGTGTTGCTAGGATAAATACACACATTGTAGACAGTGTGGCAGAGATCACCTCCCCCATACACACATCAGCAAGGGGATAAAATCCCATTCTGAAATGTATATATTTCTCTGAGTGGACCAGACCTAGCTTCACCATTTGCAACATGGCATTCAATACCTTCTGTACACCCTCCTGTTCAATTCCAAGACCATGTTTGCTAGTCCAGAAATCTTACAATCCAGTCAAAATTTAGATTTCACTCCTTATAATAAAGGTTAATTCTAACATTTTCTTACTTGAGGGTGGTGAGCTCTGTAAGTGATGGCTGGGTGGCCTTGAGATAGCTCTCCCTTCGTGCAGCAATCTTTGGAGATGGCTTTGGGCTGGAGTCGGAGTCCCCACTGTCATCATCTCCCATGGCTTTGATGTAACTACCGCTACGCATTCGCCGGCACGGGATCTCATCATCCTTGCCACATGGAGTATACCCAGACCATTCATCTTGAGGAACCTATAATATAAGCAAGATGCATTGTTCAATATTCCTCTTATTTATCAATTTACAAATGAATACATTTGTACAGAAATTCAAGTTAGTATGTAAGCAAGAAAAGACCATGACTGGAAGCTTTGTAGTCCTACGTGCATGGACAGAGGTCTAGGTGAGCAATGGCTGCCAAGTTCTGTCCTTTTTAGAGTGCTGGAAAATGCTCTGCTTGCACCATGGGAATCCCCACTGCAGGTATAGAGCAATTTCTTTCTAAAGGAAAGAATGGGGTAGCCTTCCTTGCATGAAGCAGTTTTCTAATGAGGAAAAGGTCCTGGATGCTTATGGTGCCTTTAAGCTGTTTACTTATAAAATGTACATGTTGCGTATGTGAAATACAAACACCCATGAACGGAGTCCTAGTTTCCAAGTGACTTCAGTTGAGCACCCCAATAACCTAGGAATCACATCCTCCAGCCAGGAATGTCCAAGGAACCCACTCTAGCCATCTTCAAACTGAAAACTGTTCTTTCTTTCTTTCTTTCTTTCTAGCTCACTTTCAAGGCTGCAGAAACTGTTCTTTCAGTTCCTCCTTCACCCAGGCAAAAGTGGTGTGAGTAGGCACTATTAAAGGTAACGGTTTCCCCACAAACGAATGGTCTAGTCTTGACCAACTGTAGGGGGTAGTGCTCATCTCCATTTCTAAGCCTGTAGAGCTGGCGTTTGTCCAAGGACAAGCTTCCGTGGTCATGTGGCCGGCATGACTATACGCCAAGGTGCATGGAACGCAGCTACCTTCCCACAGAAGTGGTACCTATTTATCTACTCGCATTTTTTACGTGCTTTTGAACTGCTAGGTTGGCAGGAACTGGGACAAGCAACGGGAGTTCACTCCATCACACAGTCTCGAACTCCAACACGCTCAGCTCAGCGGTTTAACCCACAGCGCCACCACTATTAAGCCACTATTAATAGCCACTATTAATGGCTATTAATCCCATAATAGCCACTATTAAGATGACCCTTATGTCCACTATCAAACACCAAATGCTTTATGAAAACCAAGAGCAAGGGTAGCATTTTATATCACCAAAAGAATATTTGCAATATTATGCTCCTGCAACATTAAGGCATTACAACAGAATTAAAATGAAAACTGAAGTGTACCTTGTTAAATAAACAAGGTAGGATTTTGGGAAAAAATGCAATGTCATGAATATAATGTGGAAAATCTAGCTCAAAGAGAGAGCTAGATCCTCTCCCCAGAAGGAAAAGCCACTGATTGCAGGAGGGCCTCAAATCTGCTATAGTTGCTCCAGGGATGGCATTTAGAATGGGTGGCAGTCCCCTCTATATCAAGAAAATAAGATAAATGTGCACTGGAGACACATGGTGCATTTGTTTTGTGATATACTGTACCTAAAATGCAAATAATATTTGCAGAAGACCTGGATGTCTGATGATAGAACATGGCTTTCCAGGGGTATGAACATCATATTCTAGTATTAAATAAATTTTAACAAACTAACCACATGAATTAAACCATTTGATTACATTTGAAAAGAATGCATTTTCTCATGAGTAAAGCAATCAGTTTTAAGGGGAAACCCTCCCCTTCCATTATACTCTATGAATGCATGTGTTATAAGCAGATGCCATTTTGGAAGAGGGAGTCTGTCTTGGGGAGAAGAAGGAATGCCTTGGGGAGAAGAAAATGCTACCTCCCACCTGTGGTTTTTAAAAGTACTTGTATCTAATGCAATAATCATGTAAAAAGTCTGTTCCCTAACAGATAATGGCTCTTTTTTTTAAGCAAATAAAAAGGTTTTAGTGTGTTAATCTAAATGTCTCAGCTTTATTTAAAACACATTAAACAAAGAACTATTAGACTTTGCTTCTATTCTGGAGTTAGGGAAATGGAGGAGAAAGTCTATTTAAGATATACATTTTTTATTCTAGTTTCTGACCAAGTCTGGGCCACAAAGTGGTCGCAAAAAATAGAATAAGACTGAAAAATTTAACAGAAGTATCAAGATAACAAAAATCCATAACTCAACTGACTCCAAACACACTCTGAAATAAAACTTTTGCCTTCCCTGAATGTCTAAAAATGAACAGAGTGGCATATCAAGTCAAGCTTTATTTGTTACTGATAAAAAGCTACATTCCATATCTAATCACCATCATCTGGACTTAGGGGCTCCAGAGAGAGAGAGAGAGAGAGAGAGAGAGAGAGAGAGAGAGAGAGAGAGAGAGAGAGAGAGAGAGAGAGAGAGAGAG
>JAJKFI010000031.1:11080514-11123068 GCA_029204185.1 Lerista edwardsae
AAAAAAAAATACACTGGCAGTGCGATCCTATACATATTCACTCCCAGGACAGTAAACATATGTCTGCAGCATAAATCAAGTATATGATCCATCAGATTGGTAGGGCCAGTAATATTTTGGGATCAATAAAATCATGCAGTCAAAGTCACAGGAAGCTACCTTATATGGAGTCAGACCACTATTCCATTTAGTTCAGCGTTATTTATACTGATGGGTTCTGTGGGGTTCTCCAGACCTGCTTGGATTTGCAAGATAGTGAAACTGGGACCGTCTCCATGTGTTATGCCACTGAGTTAAAACCTGTTCCAAACTGCTAATCCCCTAGGGGGGTAAGTACCTAATCTTATCCCAACTCAGTTTCAGCAGTATGCGGATCCTGGACCCTTTAGACATCCTACTGTCTCCTAGTTCAGGGGCTCAAAACTCCAACCCATGGGCCGGGTTGGAGGCCCCCATTTTTCTTCCCTGGCATATGCAGAGGCTTGTGTTCCACCAGGGAAGGTGCACAAGACACCTATTACAAATCCCAGTTATTAACTCCCAGTTATTTAATTAGTTATTTAAAAAAAAACTAAGATCATGGCAACCACTCCCATCACTTCCTGGCAAATAGGAAGAAAAGCGGAAGAAAGGGGAAGAAATGGCAAGCAGTGACAGAGTTTATTTTCCTGGGCTCCAAGATCACCACAGGTGGTGACTGGAGCCATGAAATTAAAAGATGTTTACTTCTTGGGAGGAAAGCTATGGCAAACCTAGACAACTTAATAAAAAGCTGAGACATCACCCTGCCAACAAAGGTTTGCACAGTCAAAGCTATGGTTTTCCCAGTAGCAATGTATGGATGTGAGAGCTGGACCATAAGGAAGGCAGAGCGCTGAAGAATAGATGCTTTTGAATTATGGTGTTGGAGAAGACTCTTGAGAGTCCCCTGGACTGCAAGGAGATCCAATCGGTCAATCCTCCAGGAAGTCAAGCCTGATTGCTCCCTGGAAGGACAAATCCTGAAGCTGAAGCTCAAATACTTTGGCCACCTCGTGGGAAGAGAGGACTCTTTAGAAAAGACCCTCATGCTGGGAAAGATGGAAGGCAAAAGGAGAATGGGGCAGCAGAGGATGAAAGGGTTAGATAGTGTCACTGAAGCAATGAACTCCAGAAGCTAGTAGAAGACAGTGGCATGCTGTGGTCCATGGGGTCGCGAAGAGTCGGACACAACTTAGCAACTGAACAACAACACAACTCCCAGGGGTTTCAGGGACAGGCGCTGCCAGGTTTTGCCATGCCAGTAAGCTGTGCGCCTGGCATTCTGCGTGAGTGCGGCTGGCTGCAAAGACCCCTGGGAGTGATAGGAGGAGTCTTTTGCACTATCCCTGGCAGAACGTAAAGTGCCATTCATGCCGGGGACGACTTTCCCCCCTACAGCGGTCTCCAGTTTGGAGACTGCTGCTAGCTCAAAGTGGACTCAGGAATTCCCCTGATGTCATTTTCCTCTAGGTCTGTTGATGTTATTTCAATTAACTCCCCTGTGCTCCAGTCATATGGCTCAAGAGGACACACTCATTGATCAATTCAGTTTTCTCTTATTCCCATGGTTACCTTCAGCTATGCCCAAAGCCAATTGTTTCTGAAGCCAACTGTTGATGTCATTTTGCTGGCTGCTTTTGTTTGTTTTGAGTGTTCATTGCCCCAAGTATTCATTGCTGCCACAAATGTATTTTTTGGCAAACTTCTGTATCAATCCCTATATTAATTATTACACCCACAGGAAGTATCCCATCCATCTATCAAATAGTTCATGGCAGGGTTTAATAGATTTGACTTTAGACACACATATTTGATACTATAAAACAAATTCATAAAATTACCTGCCCCTTTTTTTTCAGGATTCTAAACTAAAAAAAAGATGCTGAAGTATTTGCTCATGCTGGTAAAATCACAGCATTTACTCACAGGTAAAATCGTTCAGTGATGAATCCTAGTCAGAATAAATGATCTCTTGCTGCTGCTGCATGGCAATAGATACCAACACGTGGTTCTGAGCACTCTAAGCAAGGTGGTGCTGGGGTCTGTATTCTTTCTTCTAGCCAAAATGGGAACACTGAGCAAAATCCAGGGCTTCCTGTAACTTATAGTAAAGGTCTCCACCAATGGATTGCAGGCACTAGCTCCTTGGTTCCTGCCCTAAGCAAGAAGTCACACCCTCTTAAACTTCAAAGTGCACCATATTCAAAACCCACGCTTCTTTTAAGGTCTTGTACAACGTGCTGGGAATTCCCCCCTCCCAATTTGAAGACAACAGATTCTCCTTTTCAGGTGAACTAACCCTGACTTTTGAAAATGAGTAATTCACTCCAATACAAGACATTTGTGTAAGCATTACTGTTTCTTAAACACCATCCTCTATGTACGTAGCATCTTAATAGGGGAAGAAAGAAGCATACGTTTTAAAAAAAACATATGCTTTTGCATTGGCATAGATTAAAGGAGCAAGGGAGAACTGTGCTCCTTCCTGCTGTACCACCTCTTCATCTTTATTTGACGTCTTTTCAGGGTTTAACAATTCCTCCAGTGCTAATTACAAGCCCTCTAAGACATTTCTCTGGTCCTGGATTTTTTTTTCACCATCTTGAAATATTGACATTATAAATGTTAACAGATTGTTTTCAGATTTGGCAAGTACTTATTAATAAAAATGTCAACCGAAACAGAAGTAGCAGGTAAATACAGAAAAGAACAATAAACCATTTCAATTAGTGCTTTAGAGGTCTGCTGGCTATCTTGCTAAGCAGACACAGATAATGCCCTCTAATTCTACTTCAGGAATTAGACTTCTATTCCTGTCAATTAAATATCATCTGAAAGTCCCTATGGATGGGTTTGTGCAAAGCTGAGGCTGGGACATTTTCCCCCCTTGTTTTCCTATCATCTGGTCACATAATGGTTATGAGTTGTTTAACTGACAAATCCCTATATCAAAGAAAGAGAAGTGGCTTCCACAGTCCTTCTAGTGTGACACACACAATAACTGTCCCTTGCCTTGCTATAGTATCAAAATTTGGCTGCTTTCATGTGCATACCCCTAAATCCCCCTTCTAGTGTGTGTAGGGCTCCATATGAACACAGAGCAACATGCAGGTAAAAATGCATTTAAAGCATGCAGGCTTTGCTTTCTTTGTCATTTCAGCTATAAGTAACTGTAAAATGAATAGTTATCATATTAAAAGCAAAGCCCCTTACAACTTGGTACCTTGCTTGCATTAATACGTATTCATACGATAACTAAGCTGGGCATCTCAAGTGGAAAGTAAAAACCTCTTCCTTACCTGGATATTAGCACATGTGCCACAAAGCAATTTCAGAATGTCAGATAAAGCTAAACAAAAGAGAAAACTAGCCTGACATATACAGTACAAAGAAAGAGAACTCAGAAAAAGGCAAACAGAATTGCATAGCAATTAGCCCAACTAATTTATAAAAATGGATTTGTCTGATCAAACCTCTTTCTTCCTCATGGTCTTTTCTCTTCTTTGTTTGACATTACTCCACTGTCCGTGCACAGTTAGGTGTGCCATATCTGCTTCAAAAATAAAATGCATAAAAAGCAATCCACAGATCTTGCAAGACTCAAACTGTGTTAATTTTCTGATCCACGTTCTTGCCACAAACATTCACCGGCAGTATGATAGCTCCAAGAGCAGACATCTGATTCTTGACATTTAAAGATACAATACTGGTGAAAAATAGTGACGCTTTATTAACTGCAAACAGCTTGTGAGGGAGTCAGTGATGTACTCTTAAAGAGTATAATCAGAACATTCAATAATTTCAGTCTTTTCAACACTGCATTTTTCAGGCAGTGCTATTTTTTTTAAAGGGACCAACAGTTAGATACACCATTCTGGTCACTTCCTGTAATTATTTCATGAGGGTTTTTTTTTTTTTTTATGTGACAACATGGATAGTAGGCTGATTCACAGGGTACAAAACGAAACGAGATTACTCAATGTTCAAAGGGTCTCAAGTTTTCATCTTAACAATAAACAATAAACTGGAGGAAAATCCTAGGATTACAGAAGCTAATGAATGTCTGTACTAGTAATATTAGGTCCATTGATATTGTAATGCTAAATGAAAGCTTTACTACCTCCAGCTTCCTTGCGACCCTGCTGTGCTCTTTTGTGCGTCTGGAGTGCCTTTATAATACCCCCAAATTACTCAGAGAACTCTTGTTCTTTTCTAATGTTAAGGAAGTAAACCAGCTCCTCATTGTATGCATTCATTCGAACACTGACTCTTAGCAACCGAAATGCAGATTTATTCATAATTTGTATTTCCATCAACTCCCACCTTCAGCTTTCATTTTCAGTCTCCTCTCAGAGCAAAAGGCATTTGTGGAAACAGATGCAGTGTAAGTAATGCAATCAATGACATATACAGTACCTGAAGATACTGGCAAGACCGTTCTTGTTGACACGTCTCCGATTTCACCACTGTCTGGTCCACGTTCATGGAAGCTTTCTGATAAACCTCACGGGCTCTGCTGACTGTCAACGTAGAGGACCAAGAGCTCTTTTTCATTAAAGGAGCATCCAAATTGACCGGCAGATTTGCACAGGTGGAACATTTGACATCATTATTGCTTCTGGACGGCTTCACAGTATGTTCACTAAGAGTGTTATACGCCTCCATAAAGTACTGGGAAGTGGAACGGTCTGGACATCTTCCCATAGTCATAACTCCACTTGGCCCATGGTAAATACAAACATCATTGTCCAAGTTGTCATCTGAACTCCACCATCCTGAGGCATTTGATCTGGATTTTCCATCTGACCTCCTATCTTTGCTCTTGCTACGCTTGCCATACCTCATCGTCTGTGTTTCATCTGGACTTGCTTTGCCTCCATTGATGCTGCCCTTTGAAGGGCCTTCGAGGGAATGTGACTTTGTGAAAAGCTTTTGAACAGAGTGAACCAGGTGGCGGATTCGCCCTGGACTATCGCTACGATGTTCTACAGCAGTCCTTTTGTATTGTAAAGTATGGTAGCCATCTCGATTAAGAGGGAGCTGCCTTTCAAACTGATCCAATAGATTGGCAGGAATGCGATTACTTTTGCTAGCTGTTCCATGTGGCACCAAAGCACACTCATCTTTAAGCTCGTTATGGGAGTTGTAATGTCTCCGAGGAAACGTGCTGCTAGCAACCTGATCATTATAGGGGACCATGCATTCTCCCTGAAAAGAGTTCCTCTGAGTGTAGTATGAGTGGTCTGCAGGATGATGTTCCACAGGATTTAACAAATATGGCTTCCTGTCTGAGTGATGTACCAGAGAGTCGCACACTGGTTCACAGGCAACCCCGTGATAGTGACTGCGACTGCCAGATAATCCTTTCATCGTTGATGTGAAAAATATCCCGAAGTCATCTGAAGATATGTACTTATGTTATCGAAAGGTCACTGAGAAAGACCTAGAAAAAATGAGAACAAAAAATGTGAAATGTTGTAGTAATTAATATGCATATTTGGTATAGGATTACTATGATTATTATTGCACTTCTGGCTTATCATCAATGCTGTACAAATCCTTTAATTTGTCAGGCTACAATTGGACATAACATGCTAAAACTTGTACATTCTGGGATGTGGATACTTAAAAATTATACTTTTGGAGATAGCAGATTTTACAATTTAGGGCCGAGTGAAAATGGAGGGAAGACAAAGGAAGCACATTTTGCTAACAGATGAGAACAAGATTCTCTCCTTAGCACATTGTCTCCTTTTCATCCAGAAAGACCAAGGCTCATAACAAGCAATGTTCAAAGAGCAAAGGGGGGACTCTCCATTAAAGAGACACTTGAAATGTGAGTTATGCTTGATTATCACCTATGTTACAAAGATATTTCTTTATAATAGCTACACTACATATATAAGAGGAAACTCTTATCAGTCTTGAATTTAGTATCAAAAATTTGAGGAACAACCTATAAATGGGTGTGCTATGCCAACAAATGCTATGCCCCTACATTTCTCTTCCATTAGAACTAGCACAGTCAGCCAATATCTGGCAAGCCACATGCAAACCTTGCTCTACATACTACATAGCCCAAATAACCTGCAATTGGTGTTTCAGCTGCAATATGTCCTGGCTTCTAATAGGGTACCCAAAGCATGTGGTTCTTGGATACATGGTACTGTGACTTCCGAGGGTTGGCCTTAGGAGTTTTGGGGCTCAATTGGAAACGTTTTTTCGCAAGGCCCCAGGTTCACAGCCAAGGTTTGTGGAATCGGAAATCTAAATAACATTTAGTATAGACTTTGTATCTCTATGTAAGAATGGAAAGCAATCAAAATATGCACTTAAACAGTACATGTATGTTAATGTACCAAATTGATCTAAGCACACTATTATAACATTGCATACAAGATGAGAATACCCGAGCATGGAAGGTCCCTTAGGCATAGGGCCCAATTGGGAGCAATTGGTCCGAATGGTTTAAAGCTGACCTTGTGAATTCCAGCATAGCCAGAGGCTGTTGTATGGCCTGTGGGATATCTGGATTCCAGATATGTCTGGGAATGCCTGGAAGACGTCACACTGTAATACTGTGTGGCGCGTTTGCAAATGATAAACTTACATTCAAAGGGCACAATCCATAGAAAACTGAGCACACTTATGTCCCGCTGAAATAAATGAAACACATTAGCAGCCCAGTCCTATCCTCCGCCAGCCCGCAGGGTAAAGTACCACTAGCATCTCTGTATGCTATGGTACAGATGGGGACCAGGCCAGCAGGGAGAAGTAAGTAAATGAATGTTTAACCTTTCCAGCAGCTCCATGGTCCCCAATGAGCCTACTCTGGCTGGTGTAGCTCTGATAGGCCAAAGGATGTGGGTCCAGGGTGGGACAGTGGGGTTAGGATTTGGTATGTGCCACTGCCATTGAGATCAATCCCATCCTACCCCTGAACTGCCCCTCTCGCTGCCTTAATTTGTCCTTGCTGCCAGCCAATAACCACTGGCAGAGAATTTAGCAAGTACAGACATGCCCCGGTATCTGCTGGAGTTCCGTTCCAGATTCCACCATGGATACCTGAGACTATGGATACCTGATACTGGGGACATCTTTTTACCCCTGCTAACTGGACAAGAGGCACTTTTTCCAGTGGCGTTCCTCTTATATTTAGCAGGGGGAGAGTAACTGTCCCTCTTCACCCCTGTGCAGTCTTTCTAGTGGCTGTTGCTGGCGGACTGCCTTTTTTTTAGATTGTGAGCCCTTTTGAGACAGGGAGCCATTTAACTTTATTATTACTATTTGCCTGTAAACCGCTTTGTGAACTTCGTGTTGAAAAGCGGTATATAAGTACCTGTTGATTGATTGATTGATTGATTAAAAATAGGGGTACATCAATGATTTTGCTGCAGCAAGATAAAAAAAGAGATTTGTTTAAAGCTCCCCTACCTTTTTAATAAGCGTCCCAGTATCCATGGATAACTGAAACCATGGATACTGAATCAGTGAATATCAGGGCATGCCTATACTGCTGGCACTGCCAGGTCCAGAGGGCTTCGTTCTCTGCAGAATGGCAGAGCTATTGCTGCACGAGCAGTGTGTGAGACACACTAGCAGTATCCACCAGCATACATTGAAGATGGGATTGGGCCATTAATGCCTAAATCTTATGCATTAAAATGGTAGTGTATTAGGCAAGATTGTTTTGCAAATATATTTTCTCTTGTTTGTAAACATGCAATTCTAAATACATTTTTTGGAAGCAATTCCATTAAAATGTAAGAATTCAAGCCCCAGAAAATATATTTAGGATCAGAAAGCCATTAAATTAGGAAAAGGTTTCTCATTTTAAGATATGATTCAGCAGCTAAAATATCACCAAGTCAATGGGAATTAGATTTTGAAGCCATGTGATACTTTTGTAGAAGTTCTCCCAAATCTTGAATTATACATTTCACAATAACTGTAGATGTGGTTGTTCCTCTGGTACTTCTTTTCAGTCTCCTACACCTGCTTTTAAGTATGTACAGGGGGTGCTGCCAAAAATATCTTCCAGTATAACATGAGCAGAATTTGAAATAGTCAATCAAGTTGCATTCAGTGGTTTACTTAGGTGAGAGGATGCCTTAAAGCACTACTAAAAGCATTAAAAGGTACCATAGCAAAAGGTCAGGTCTTGTCAACTACAAAGTACTTACTACTTCTGGCACTTCTGGAAAAAAAAACATTTTACAGCTTTACCAGTTCTTTTGCAAATAGGATCTATTAGACTATGGAATAGCTGGTCTCCCATGGGAAATTGTAGTGACTCTATTGCCTGAGCTAAAATCTGACTTTGCAGACTATACTGTCCAAGCCAGTTCCAAAGGAAGGATGAAATAAGCAAATCTCTCCCATTTAAATTCCATATGAATGTGAAGGTTTGTAAAGTCTTCAAGAGGGGAAAAGGTTGCCATAATGTTCCTGTGCTAGAAGGGAAAATTTCTAGGAGGCTTTCGAATAAGAAAAATTGGGGCAGGGTCACAAATTGCAATATAGGAATTTTGCATGAATGAAATTATGAAAGCACATCATACAGGTGAAGCAGAATGGTTTTATAACCCAAGAAAGAAAGAAAAAAATAAGAATCATAGTATCACAAATCATAGTATCACCCTTACTCCGAGTCGTGCCACAGCCTCCTCCTAACCAGGGCTGGATGTGGTGCAGGCCAGCTGGCCTGCCTATTCCAGCCCTGGTTAGGATTGGGTTGATAGCAGCATACGACCCAAGCCAAAGTCCTACAACAATATCAACCTTTTATTTATTTATTTATTTATTTATTTATTTATTTGAAGAATTGCCTTTCCTATGCCGACGCAAATGCCCAAGGCAGCTTACAGAGATCAAAAACAAAATACAATGTAACCATAATAAGTAAAACATAATAAGTAAAACACATTAAACACATTAAAACAACACATTAAAACAACAACAAATTAACATGAACGGGAACACCGAGAGTGAACAGGAATAATAATAATAATAATAATAATAATAATAATAATAATAATTGGATTTATATACCGCCTTTCTTAGGTCACCAGATTTCTCTAGTGACTGTAACTCAAGGCGGTTTACATAGGCAGACTTTACGCTAGATGAACGCTAGACCCAATTCTCCACATCAGGACGCACTGGAGGGCAGGCAAAACAATTGACTAGGAGAGTGAAACACTATTCTTCTGGCAGGGAATTCCATATTTGTGGAGCCACTACAGAGAAGGCTCGCCCCCGAGGTGCCATCCGAGCTGCCACTTGGGGCTGAAGGGCCACTTGAAGGAGAGCTCCTTTAGTTGATCTAAGAGGGCGAACAGGTACTGTATGTATGGGAGAAGGCGGTCCTTTAGGTAGGCTGGGCCTAAGTCATGAAGGGCCTTAACCTTTTAACCTGAATCAGCATGCTTAGGCATAGTTTACCCCATACTGGAAAAAGACTATGATGTTAACAAGTTGAAGCATACATAACCTCATGACTAGTACAGAGAATGGATAGGAAAATATTATTCACTTTTGAAATGGGAATAGGCTCAAGTACAGGCTGATTCGGTATCCAAGGTTTCAGTTATCCACAGATACCATGGATACTGGGGCTCCTATTAAAAGACAGGGGAACGTTAAGCAAATATCTCTTATTTTATCTTGTTGCAGCAAAACCACTGATGCTCCCCTATCTTAAAGAAGGTATCCCCAGTATCCACAATTTCAGGTACCCACAGTGGGGTCCAGAACAGAACCCAGAGGATACCGGGGCATGCCTATACTGCTTTTGTGTATACAGGAATATTTATTCCTGCTACAAAATGCTTTATTGTGATGATCAAAAATCAGAGAAGGATTAGATAGATTTATAGAAGAATAATCATCATAGTAAAGAATGGAATGGTCGTGTTCACATCAGTGTTAATGACTAGATGCTGGCAACAAAAAGCACCCTGGACTTGTCTAGGCAATAGGACACACTGATCTCTGCCAGATCCTTGTGCAGCTGTCCTTTGGCCTTGCTCTCACATTGTGGCACACTGTGGCTTCAATTATGTGATCCAATCTGTGGGGAACTATGTGCAAAAAAGACAGAGAGGATCCTCTCCTACTGACAAATGTTCAACTTTTAAAGGAACACTTTCAGCTCTGACTTCTAGCTTGCAGCTGTTGTGAAACTGACAACTTTTCAAGTGAAACTGACCACACTGACAGCATCAGATTGCCGGCACAGCAAAGGTTGAGCCAGTGGAGTAGCTGGAAGGGGGGGTCACAACACTCGGTGTTGACGGCACTGCAATGCACTGTGTAAAAGGCCCATCCTACTCACTGTGGAACCATACGGGTGGCGAGAGCAACAGAGAGGAGACACCTCCACGTTGCCCTTGCCATCTGGTTCGGCTCCAGCAGTTAAGGTGAAGGGACGCTTACATGGCGCATTGCGAAGTCCTCAATATTTAGAATTCCAATTTTATTATACGTGCTGTCTTTTTCCTACAGTCAGATTTTCCAGCAAATGGTTTGTCAATAATGAACCCATTTTTGGAGCTGCTGCATTCAATTTCCAGCAGCCTATTCAAAGAAGAGCTTTCTGGTCTCAAATTTCTGTGCCAGGAGAAAATTGGACTCAGAATTGTGACCCCTGTGCCACCATGCTGTGCTGGCCTAGGGTGTCAGAAATGTGCCATAAAGCACATTTGCAGCACCCAGAAAGCAATGCTGGAGGAAAGACCTGCGCCATCCTGTCAGTGCTGAATCCCAAAAGAATGCCCAACAGATCTAGCCAGGCAGCACAGGGGTGGTGGGAGATTAGTGAGGGAATGTAACAGGCAGTGGTGTCATCCAAATGATTTAATAACAGGTACTCACTTTTGATTGGCACGTGTCGGGACCCGCCCACCGGAAGTGACATCATAAGCCAGAAGTGATGTCGTGGCAGGACGTGACATGAAAAAAGCCCTTTTTGAGGCCTCAGATGATTTTAAACTGACCCAACAGTTGCAACCGTATTCCACAGCACCCCCAGAACATGTTAAGGAGGCCTGGCATCATGTTAAAACCCCAGAGCAACTCATTTTTCAGTGGCAAGGAAAGGAAAGGCTCCGCTTGCTGCCTGCCTGCCTGCCTGCCTGGCTCTGAGAACATGCAGGCAACTCAAACATGCAGGAAATTCAAACGTTGCAGAGGGTGGAGTCGACGAGTGGGCGGGCGAATGGGCGGGGCCAGCTGTAATCCTAGAAACCGGTACTCGCGTACCCCCGCGTACCCCCTGCATGACGTCACTGGTAACAGGTCAGTGCAGGGTGGAGCAGGTCTGGGAGGGGGCAGAATGGGCAGGAGCAGCACATGCTGTACCCTATACTGTTTCTGGGCCTGAAAGTCTGGCACGAGGTTTCTTAGACTTGTGCCTGTGATTTTGCTGGTGCAGATCCAAGTAGCCTCAATGCACAGCTGGGGTAAGGGAACAAATGTCACTGCCAGTGAAGGATGCAGCATGGGCCAGGTGGCACTGCTGCGCCAGCACTGGTTAGAATTGTGCTGGGAATATGACAACCAGACAGAAACTGACAGCAGTGGCAACATCTACTGCAGAGTGAAACTGACAACCACCACAACAGAGACAGGGCACTACTGTATTGTACTTACAAACAGAGCCTTGGAAGCTACCATGTTCATAAAGAGGGGAGCTCCTGTACTTCTGTAAACATTTAGAAGTATTGGACCTAGCAGCCTTTTGGTGAGCATTCTGAAATTATCTTCTATCCTGCAGTGTTTCAATTATTATAAGAGAAATTGGTGATTCAATAATTTGATTTATAATCTGAAACTGAGTGTTAAATAATACTAAATTTTCTTAACAGGTGTCTTTCCACTGTATAAAAATTCAAAAGGTAATTTGATGGATGACAAACACTCACACACACACACACACACACACACACACACACACACACACACACACACACACACGGTACAGAAAAAGAAGAATACAAGCTGAACATGACTTTGCAAATGACTTAATTAGAACAAAACTAAAGTACTTGATGTGCAAAATAACACTAAAAGTTTGTTACTTAGTAACTTAATGCACACTACATAAGGATGCTGCTGAGAGGGTAAGAGCTGGAGAGCAAGAACAGATGGATTTACCTTATATGGAGAATATTACTCTTAAGAATTATCACCAGCTGAGTCATTTTATGTATTACAATTTTCAAGCTTGCTTAAAGCTGGAAAATGGTACACCTGTTTTGAAAAGCTTTAGCTCAAATGTTAAACGTCAATTTTTCCCTATTAGTTGGTGTTCATGATCCTGGAAACTAGAAGGGCACATCTATACTATCAAAAGGACAGCATTTATATAGAATGTGCATTAGGTATGCGTAAGGAATGGCTCAGTCCTAATCCTCTTTCCGTAACTAGCTGGTGTACTAGCATAGTGCTGACAGAGCCTGTTCTAAAGCAGTCAGAAAGCAGCCTTCGCTGTAACGCACTGTAGGCCCCGCTGGCAGGGAGGCCAGAGCAGTCTCCCACACACCAGCAGAACCTGCCAGAGCAGGTGAGTCCAGTTCAGTTAGAGGGAAGCAGGGAATAGATGGGCAGAATGGGGGAGGGAAAGGGATGGTGACTGGCCAGACTGAGCCCAGGAGGTGGGCAGGATCAGCGGCAGTGGAAGACACTGGATCCCGAGCCTCTTCCCACCTGCATGGAGCAATGTGGACTTGCGTCAGTGACTGAACTGGTGCAGGTCTGAGTTGTCCCATATTTTTTTTCCCCAAGGTGGAAAAGTGAAGAAAAACAACGCAGTAATTTTTTTCTAAATAAATCACACTTTTTAATTGAAATTAAATATTGTAAGATACCCATGAGCGATTGTGGGAATCAACTGACTAATCCGGAGCTGGTAAACTTCATCTGTCCTGGAGAATACAAGGTACGCTGAAGGGGCGGCGTTGGGAAACAGTACGATGTCTCTCCCATTGATATTAGTGCATGAAGCCCTCCAAGACTAGAATAAGCCGGAAGGGGTCAAGCCTGACGTCTGGCGCCTGACAGATCCAAGACAAGCCTCCCCAGGGAACCCCAGTACTGCTTCCAACTTGCTTGCTGTGCAATTTTTCCCTGCTAGCAGTCACTTCCACCAACCTTGAGTTGAGCTTCCCCCAGCCCCATCATGAAGCAGTCCAGACGGGGTTTATTAGGTCCATTTGCCTGCTGGGGCTCGTGACAGCAGTTGTACTTTTTCTTACTGGTGTGGCTATGCTCTGTGCCAGCTAAAAGGCAGGTACATACAGTAATGGGTCTCACACTTTTAATGCCCGAAGCGGCACATTCGTAGTTGCAGGAGTGGCGGGGCTTCTGCCCTCCCACTGGCCACTTCCCCCTAGCTCCAACCTGAGTCAGAGATCCTCAACTGTCAGACGGAGAAGTAATCCAGATTCGCCGACTGGGGTTCATGGCAGCAGCCATCCGTCAATAAAACTACCTCAAAATCCTGGAACAGACCAATCTCCTCACAGTGCCAAGCTCACTGCCTCATTCCTGCATGCCTTCATGGCCCACTTCTTTGTTCCTGAGTGAAGAGAAGCCTCTTAATGGTGGGGCCCAGCTCATCACTCAGCTTTCAAGATGACAGCACTCACCTTTCCATAACCCCTGAAAATCGGAGCATGAACCATCTGGGGACTGCACCTCCCAAGTTGGGAACCGCTGCTCTAGCTCAAAACTGGTTATGTTTCTATTAGAATAGTCTGTGAGGGCAGGAAGATGAGAGAAGCCTGGATTTGTAGATGGCAGTCATTCAATCCTGTATCCCAGAGATATGGAGAGACTGAGCATCCTAAATATGCAATGTAGACTTAACTGTACAAAAACATTACCCCTCTAAGTACCAGAAGCTGCGGTTAAGTAACAGGGAAAGGCTTCCAACATCATGCCCATGACACAATTCAAGGTTCATATCAAGTTGTATACATGTCTATACGTGTCTAATATGTATTGGATACAGCTCTTTGGTTTCTATATGACTACCACTGTGTAATATTACTGTTTTCACCAAGTGTTTCCTTAGAGAAACAAAACATGCATTTAATAAAAATGCGATTATACTACCACATGCCATTTCAGCATCCCTGTTCTGTGTACCCTTACCACGACACCTTAGGATTGCAGAAGCCTTCTCTATCATATGCTACTATATAGCTTCTTGAGTAAATACAACAGAGTGAGATAAGTTAGCTCGAGGGCATTATACAGAGGACTATCTTTCCATTTCTGTGCAGAACAGCTTTCATGGAAGATGTAAGTGTAATTTCCCAAATTCATTCAAGATAACATTTAGGAAGGGAAGGAACGAGGTCTAAGGCCATCCAAAAGGCTTTAAAGTTACTGTGAACATGAATTTTCTGTCATTATGCAAAGAACAGATGAACTGCTAAATATATAATCTATTCACTTACAAAACATGAGCTAAAGATGCTTGACAGCCCACACAGCTCAATGTGAATGGGAAGAATTTTTTTTTTTTAAAGCAGCTAAAATTTTAACTTGAAAAGCCAATAAAAAAACCTATACTTCATTGCCACTTGATCTGCTTTTCCTTCAACCATTTAGAAATTCTCTTAATTCTGCTCCACAGAAAGGGCTGTGCTCCCAAGGGGTAAAATTAAGCAATAAATAATCCACTGCAATGTGTAATTTATGATTATTCTGAATATTATGCAACAGAAATTCTCATTTAGTACAGAGGACAGATGCAGACTGGATCAAATAACATTCAGAAGTGTACTGGGTTCTAAATGAAGCCACTTCCCTGGGTACTCAATAGCAGCACTCTTAATAAGTAGTCTCAAGGAGATGTTATAAATACTTGTTTTATGAAGCGCTACATGTTAAACACTTTAGAATGCATTAACTCATCGCTACCCAAGCTGTCAGTATCAAACATGTTGGCTTATTAGGGATAGCTGAGGTTAATACAATACACTGAGGGCGCAATCCTAAATAGCGCCGGACTGGCACGGCCGGTGGGCCAGCACCATATCCAACACTGTTTAGGAGAGGCTGGAGCTTCCCCGCGGCAAGGGAGTGTGCGTAGGGGAGGGCTGGAGCTCCTCAGATCTGCACCTGCTAAAGAGCGGGCGCAGATCTGAGGGGGGCCATGCGTCCTCGCGGCCGGGCTTAGGATATGGCTGTACCTCCCGAGCCCGCCCACGTCCCACCTAAGTCCCACCCCGCCTCCCCCCTCCCATCAATCCCCATGCCGCCTTGGCACAGAGCCTCCCTCACGCCAACTGGCTTCGGTCAGTGCAAGGGAGGCTCT
The DNA here is from genome assembly GCA_029204185.1 of Lerista edwardsae. Taxonomy (NCBI): domain Eukaryota; kingdom Metazoa; phylum Chordata; class Lepidosauria; order Squamata; family Scincidae; genus Lerista; species Lerista edwardsae. The sequence continues at coordinate 11,095,864 of JAJKFI010000031.1, forward strand.
CCGTCGGTGCTCTGAAGATGACGCTACGAGTAGTATCGGCTTCAGAGCTTTAGCGCTGACGTGGGGGTGCTGCTTGGTGCCCCCGCGTCAGCGCTAAGCACATATGTTAACGTATGTTAACATATGCTAATGTATGTTAACATATGCTAACGATGTTGCATCAGCACTATGTGCCTTTTAGGATTGCACTATGAGTGATTGCTTGGCTTCAGGAAATGTAAATATTTGACTAGTATTTCCATGGCCAAGTAAATCTTAGTGAAACGTAGTGAAAACAATGCTGCAATGGGGAAGGGTTTGGATATGGCCACAGTGCTAATAAGGAGTGTTTTTTTTTTAATTCTTTCCCCCTTTCTGTTTTTTAAAGTTGAATGGCCCCAAGAACTTCTGTTTTTCCTGGATCTCCAAAAGCCAGTTGTATCCATTTGAAATACCACGTTCCAGGGTTGTAGTTTGGCGCTTGTCACCACAAACTGAGTATTTAATTTAGCCGAAGATTTAAGTATTTAATTTAGCCGAAGATGGGCAGAAGATTTAGCCGAGAGGGGTAATGCCTCCGTTTGCCCGAAGATAACAACTAAAGATCTCAAGGTCGTGAGCTCGAGACTCCCGGAAGTCTGTGTGAGCGGCAGACCTTGCAAACTGCGGCTGATTAAAAGCTGAGTTTCAGCTGCCTCGTGGGAGGAGGAGTGTGCTGAACGCAGCTGCGTCTCTGGTGGGAGCAGGGAAGCCTCATCAGCCAGCAGACGACAGACGGGTGGCTAAAGAAAGAAGGACCCAATATTGTTTCAAATCACTATGTTCAAAGCTATTTTAAAACAATTTAACCCAGGGGTTCTGTTATGTATTGGGTTCCATGCAATAGAAACTTGACAAGGCAAGTGCAGCTTGAACGTTAATTGCAACAGGCAACAGTTGGAACTGAACTGAACTAGAGGCAACAGCACACCCCCTGTATATTGTTAACTCCACCCCATATAGCTAAGGGCTCCTGATTGGACGGGTGATTAGCTTAACCCCTACAGCTCTCCTGCTCAGGCTTAACCCCTGGCTAACCTCCTGCATATATACATAGCTTCTCAAACCTTTTGGCACTGGAACCCATTTTTTTTTTAAACCAACACTCTATTGTACTGTTTTCAAACTGTGGGTCAGGACACACCAGTGGGTCACAAGCCAATTTCATGTAGGTAGTGTAGCACCTACGGCATCCATATTGAAAATATGGGAAGATGGGATGCTAGAAAGGGGGAGGGATGTGAGATTATTTTGCTTGTGTCAGGGTTGTAAATACACTTTTTTTCTTTCTAATTTGCTGTTGGAAAATGGCTGAGAAATAATCCAACTTACTGCTGCTTTTTCCGGAAAGCAGCAGGCTCTGGTATCACAATGATGGCACTTCCACTAATAATACTACTTCTGGCAGGTCCCAGACAGATTGTCATTTTAAAACGTAGGTCCTGGTGCTAAAATGTTTGAGAACCACTGCTCTATTAGAACCCACCTAGTTTTATGAGAATTTTTAAAAAAAGCTTTAGAAAAAAATATTCAAAAGAAATAATATTTTTCTTTATTTACACAAAATTAATCCATTTCTCTAAGGGCACAATCCTAAACATCTTTTCAGCACTGACATAGCATGTGCTGCATCCTGCAGTTGGAGAGCAGTCACGGAGGCCTCCACAAGGTAAGGGAATGTTTGTTCCCTTACCTCGGAGCTGCATTGCCCTTACCCCAGGTGCTGGAAAGCTGGTTAGAACTGAACCTTTAATGAGGTATCCCCAAATGAACCATCTCCTTCCTTTTACATTTCTCTCAAGAAAAATGAAAAGCATAAAATCTTCTGGGTTTTAATAGCTATCTTGCAAACTCCAGGAGCTGAGCTTATTTGCAGGGTAATTAGCAGCTATCTGATGTTTGAATAGCTTCAAGGATTGAAGCTTCAAGGATCCTGATCCTATCGGGCTTACCACGGGTGGTACTAGCGTCTCTGTAGTGAAGGCACCATAAAGTACCGCCAGCGGTAAGGCCTTGGGAAGTCTTATTGTGGGCGCCAGGCCAGTGCCGGCCCCGCAACGGCTATAGGCAGCAACATAAACAGGCAAGCAGGCTGCAGGTTTACTAGTTGCAGCGTTGCCTGCTATCCGGGAGGGGTGGGAGGGCTTTCCTGGGTAGTGGGAGGGGCAAAGCGGGGGTGGGACCAGTGGTGACCTTCGCCGCCAGATCCTGATCTCTGTGTTGGACTACACAGTCCGACACAGGGGACCTTGCCTCTGCGCCAGCAAAACAGCTAGCACAGAGACCCACTGCCCATCCTGTGCCCTTATTGGTGGGAAAGGACGAATGTCCCCTTCCTCCAAGGACCTTTCAGTGCCTGCTCTGCACTGGTAGGATGCAGCGGTAGCCTCTTGGCAATCACTGCTTGTATGGGTGCACAGGCAGCTCAGGATTGGGCTAATCTTGCCACCCACTGTGTTTTGCCACCCATTGGAGGCTCTGCTCAGTGCTTTGAGACCGACCAGAAATCACGTTGCGACTCACCAGTGGGTCCCAACCCACAGTTTGGGAAACACTGGTTTAATCTGAATTGCGGAATTGGGAAAAAAACAACACCTTGATTTGCCTGAACAGATTTCTGAAAAAAATAATATAAATGTATTTCTGTGCTCCCTTTTCATATTCTCTTTTCAGGAAAAGTCTGGTTAAAATGTATTGCATCACTGTAACAGAATAAATTATGGTACATAGTTGTTATGGAAAATCTGGTTCCAGAAGCTAGAGTAACTTTGTTAAGTAACAAAGAATGCTGCATAACATGACTCATATGTCATGTAAGATGAAAGGTTTTCAAAGCTCAGAATACTTTCAATGAAATAGATCAAGAATCACTTATGGAAATACAGTAATAGAAATTGTGAATAATTTAGAATAATGACTATGAAGTTTTCTTCTGATCCATCTGTGAATGGAAAGCCACATTCATTGAAGAAATAATTTAGTATTAATTACAATTTTAAAAAATACACACGACTTTTTATTACTAGGCAAACAAATGGGTATCATGGGAGTTACTATACAGACATACATGATGCTGGTTTAATTCATTGATTGATTCTTAATTGAACTGGTTATGATTCATAAAACCAATGATGCTACAGACAGTTAACTAGGACATACTTTTTTATGGAAATAACAAGCAGGTTGTTTCTTTTTAATACATGTTTTCTGCACATTTATACTACAAGCAGCTATAAAATCTCAGCCATTGCTAGGGAAATTCCTGGTAGGAACTGGGAGGCCAGAAAACCAGATTCTCTGCACTTGTAACACTAAGGGCACAATCCTAACCTGTAGTCAGGAAGGCACAAGTCGCTTGCGCTGGCCCAGGACTGTTGTAAACATACTGTAAAGCGTGTTTGTGACACCTTTGGGGTCAGGGAGGATGATACACACTGTGCCGTTCTCCCTGACTCCGAGCGTGCCAATTTGTGCTGGCCTAACTCCAGGTTAGGATTGCACCCTAAGAGTTCTTATAATCTGCTTTCAGTAAAGTAGTTGTGGTGTCCTTTGCAAATTAGTTAGGTGTCAGTGTCCCCACTACGGTCACAAATATATTGATTGCATATTTTTACATTGCGAGTACCTATAAAATCTCACCCATCCCATGTACATCTAAAAGTGCATCACAAATTAATGCGGCTAGATTAAGAAACACTGATAAATTGGCATTGTACTACTGAGCAAAGGTAGACTTCTTTGATCCATAAGTATTTTAAATGTATGCCTAAAGTGTGAATGTGAAACCTGAATATATGAAAACACAACCCACCAGAGAGTTGAGATTGTCTGCAGCTCCCTGCTAAGTGTATACCCAGAAACAAAAGTGGTTTTCAGCCCAATCCAATTCCTTAGCTCTGCCCTCAGAACTAGCATTTTGGTGGTGGAGTGCACTTTACAGTATTGCAAACACTGTTAAGGGAAGAATGCATAGTCATGCACTTCTGGATCACCATCACAAACACTGAGTAGCACCCAGCACATAGTGGCAGTGAGAAGCCCCTCTAGCATTGGTAAGCTGGAGTAGTGGGGGATGGGGGAAAGGGGTGGATACAGGGAGGAACAGAGACATGGTGGAGACAGGTGTATTCTGACACACAGACTTGGGCTGGATGCTATCCCCTCCAGAGCATCCCGATGTGCCTCCTTTGTCTCTTTGGACTTGTGCCAGCTATAGAGTGGCTTACAGGGGTGTAAAGGAAAACATTGCCTTTTATCTCTTCCAGTCGCTCACCCTCACCATAATATGAAGCACTGTGTACTATAGTAGGGAAAAGGATAGAATTGGGCTGTTTGTAGCATAAAATGGCCCTAGGACAAATGGCGTGAGTATATTAGCCATTACGCCAGCAAATAGGTATATGAAATAGGATATGACCAACACTGCATCAGTATTTTCTGACCCACTAAAGAGAATAGGGCAATGGTTCCCAAACTGTGGGTTGGGACCCACCAGTGGGTTGCGAGCCAATTTCAGGTGGGTTGCAAAGCATCTAGAGCAGCCATATTGAAAATATGGGAAGATGGGATGCTGGACAGGGGGAGGGCTGTGTGGTTGTTTGTAAATAGACTTTTTTCTTTCTGATTCACGTTGCTATTGGAAAATGACTGAGAAATCACCCAATGTATTGCTGCATTATCAGGAAAAGCAGCAGGCTCTGGCAACACAATGACGGCACTTCCAGCCATGACATCACTTCTGGTGAATCCCTAACAGATTGTTATTCTATAAAGTGGGTCCCGGTGCTAAAAAAGTTTGAGAACCACTGGAATACGGCATTTCTTGCTTGCATGGGGTTTTGTGAGCATGAGAACCTGCAAGAGGGCCATGGCATCCAGAACTGGAAAGAAATTGCAGAAGTGAAAAGAAGTACTCTGCGAGCGTAATTCTAACCTGGAGTTAGGCTGGCACAGTTAGGTCAGCAAAGTTTGGCTGGCACAAGGGCCACCGTAAAGCGTGTTTGGACCACTCTCGGAGTAGGGGAGGATGGCACACTCCAAAAGTGGTCCAAACACACGTTACGGTAGTTCTTGTCCCAGCCAAATTTTGCTGGCATAACTCCAGGTTAGGATTGCGCTCTGAGTGTCATTCATATCAAAGAGAATTAGTGTAGTTAACTTTCTCTAGCTTGTACCAATTGAGTAACTGCACTCTTGGTGATGTTCTATTTGTGCAACATGGAGCCAAATGGTTCTTTAAAAAGTCAGAAATCTGTGTCATGTGCTACTTCAGTCTAAATTCTTCTTGCTTCATAACATCAAAGTAAAATTAGACCTAGATACAGATCGTTCTGAAAGATGTCCTGTTGGGGATAGCCAAAATAATGATGGCCTAGAAAAGAATAATGGCAAAAGAATTTATTAACTCTTCACTGAGGGTGGCTTCATGTTCCAGTTCAATTTATTCTGTCAGATTTGTGCCTTGTCCAAGATGCTCAGAGCAGCATATATGGGTTTATCCCACTCAGGGCACAATCCTAACCTGGAGTTAGGCTGGCCAAGTCCTAGCAATTCCAGTCAGGTGGGTTTTGCTGCCTCATATCCACTACTACTGCTAGGTAGCATGCTGAAATATGAATTAGTTTTAATGTACTGTTTTCATCTGACAGCAAGCCCTTGTAACTCAAGGGGTTTTGTCATCTCCTGTATGGTTTATATTGAATGTTGGGAGATCAGGACCGTAAACAAACAGATAATAAGCAATACACTGCATTAATTACCCACTCAATTACAAGTTTTCCCTAAGTACTAAAATGTACAGACTGCTGTAGGAGCAATTAGGAGTATTAACTGGGATGCAGTGAGGTAGCAGCATTCAACATAACACAAAAGAAGAAACCTAATGGCCAAATGAATTACAATTTTCAGTTAGGAATCCTTTTTTCATAAAAAGTGTTGCATGAGCCTTACAGACCTATATTTATCTTTCCCCCAGGTAGTCTCTGGAGAGATTATGATGGACTTTAACGCCTTGATGACCCGATTGTGAGGAATGGCACAAATCTATCTTTAATAAAGGAACAGGTCTTCCCATCTTTCTTCCTGTCACTGACTCTGCTAAGACTCAGTAGCTTCTGACCATTCTTTATATACAACTTATCAAAAGGGTTTATTTATGTTTCTCATGATCCTTTTGTCACCTGCAGTACGGAATATAGGAGAATGTGGAACAGGCGATAAAAGTCATTCATCACTTTTTCAACCGGCCTGACTTTAAATACAAGTTGCCATAGGTTTTCATTCAGGTAGTATTTACTGGATGATTTCTTACAGCTGCTACATGGTATTATCCATCTTTGATCAAGACCAGAATGTTGCTATGATAGTAGAATATTACTACTATAGAAAAATAATCTAAGACTGGCCAACAATTACTTTCACTGCAATAAAATGAAACATAATTTTTATTGCCCAAAAGACTAGGTATGATGAGTAACAGCAGATAATAACAAGAGGCTACTGAATTTTTCATTTAATTCTAGACTGTTTATTAAAGCTGGATGGATTTTGGGCAAAGTAAGATGGATTTTAGGCAATATGCTTTTAAGAAGACACTATTTGCATAGTTTTGGAATTGATCAGAGCTGTTACGAAACAGGAGTAGCTCTATGCTCCTAAATTCTTTATCAAGTGTCTAAGGGTGCAATCTAGCCTGGAGTTAGGCTGGACAAGGGACTTGTACCAGCCAAAGAATATCTCTATTGCACTGTAAAGTGCATTTGGACCACTCTCAGAGTCAGGGAAGACAGCAAGACACCAATGGCTGAGATAAATAGGCCACATAGTTGTGAAAGGAACCACTGCAAATCCAGCAAGCTCTTAAAACTAAAGGTGCTACAAAAGGACAGCTCTCACAATGAAATGCTGCATCTCCCCAACCTGAAATTGTTCACATCAGCTGTGTAAGTCTCAGGCATCTAATTCCTTCCCCCCCCCACACACCATTTTTGCTGCAGCTTCTTTCCCCAACTGCCACCTCACTGCTCTTGGCTAATAGGAGCCACTCGGTATATGCAGTCTGCGGATTGTCCCCCTTTTTGTTTACCTCTCCCTTGGAATATGTCTACTGGACTCTCTGCGACTTTTTTGGAGTAACACCGTAAACATATAACAGAGTAAACATGCCTAGACTCACACTGCAGGGGCTGAGCTGGACTCATTCCCCGCACCTAATCTTTGAAGCTTCTTTACCATATCTTCCTGAGAACATCTCCCACTGGACTCCATCATCTTCAGGGTAAACATGACCCAGATCACGGAACTCAGATAGCAACTCTCATTCACTCACTCTTTTACTGTTTTTTGTTTCAGTCTTCCTAGCTTTTTTTTCTTCCTCTCTCTCTCTCTCGCACGCACAACCTGCCAAGGCCCTAGGGAGAGCAGATGAATGCTGGGCCACCACAGAAAGGCAGTGATTTCTGGAGTTATTTGAAACTATTTTCCCTAGAAGCAGCGATCTATGATACAATGTGGTCTGGATCTTATTTTAGAGAAGTTGCTACGTGGGCAGGCTTGCCTCACCGTTGGAGACGGAAAGACTGGATTCGTTAACCTTTTGTTTTTTTTCTCAGTTTTGAAGATATTAACCCTAGTGTATGACTGATTTCTCTGACAGTCTAAATTACATGACGGCTATGAAATCTGAATATGTACTATGCAACTCTAAAATTGATAATCTGCTGGTGAACAATATTTTTGCATATAGCCACCTGCTATCAGAACAGTGGCAATCCTACCTATTTGTCCGGGGGGGGGGTGTCACTTGTAGTGTGCCGGTTGGCGGCACAGAGGTGGCTCACCTCTCACAGAGAACCGCATGAGTAGGGTTTGGCCCACCCTCTGCGCTAAAAAGGCTCAAAAATGGAGTGTGACATGGTGGGGGTGGTGCAGGGGGTGGCGGCCATCAACTTCAGCTAGGTCCGCCACTGTATCAGTCTTTATGCGACTATTCTGATAGTATTATACAGTAATAGGAAAATAGAGTCGCAGTCTTAATTAAGACTAGTAGCATCACTTTTTGCTGAGAAAATTCAGGTACCTAGGGCTGATAGTCTCTGAGCAGGTTCAGAGTGTGTTTTGTTTGTGAACAGAATGTGTCTTCACCAGTCCAGCTGTGCTGTGAAGACTGCTGTCTTCTTAATCTTTAATTTTCCTGCATACAACAAGAAGAGAAGTCCAATTCACAATCCACGTGTACTCCCCCTCTCCCCTCTCTAGTGACGGAGTTTCATGCAAGCAAAGGCGAAAGGATGCCTGCAAGATGATGCTTCAGCATTAGGAGCTTCCGAGTTAGGTATCCTAAAATGCAGAATAGGAAAAATAGGGGAGGGGGAACAAGGCATTCCTCACAACTCTCAACACAGACCAGCCCCACTGTGGTGCACTTGAGACAATGTAGAACCATCACCAATCAGATGTGATACATGTAACAATAGCCTGATTTAGCACACTCCCTAGCTAGAATGTGCCTCAGGATAACTTTCATTTTTACCAGCAACTGTCATCCCATCCGATCTTGCATTCTCAATCTTTAGTTAGTTGGCTGTCTGGGCATCTCCCTCATTCACTTGCCATCTCTTGCAGCCTAAATGCATGTTTTATTATGCCTGCAGGAACTAAGGGGAGGAACTGAGCACAACTCCTTAGGACTGCCAGTTTTCAAGTCGTGGGAGGATAAGATGCAGGCTCCAAGACTTGGTTTGGTGCGTTGTGGTGGTGATGGTGCATCTCCAAGCCTTTCTCTCCCAGTCAGAGTCCCGTCCTGAATACAGCTGACACGAGAAGCGAACTGGGTAGTCTGGGTGAGGAAGATCCCCCCCCCCCAAATACCACACTGAAGCAGCTGAAATGGTCCAAGTTTTAATTGAATTACGGAAGTGGTAAAATAAAGAATGAAGGCAAACAAGCTGATGAATAGCGCTATCAACCGCCTTGTTCTAACAACTTTGATAGCTGAATGACAGACTGCAGAATAACAGGTGCTGCTTTCCCATCTCTGCAACCCCGTATCTGGTACAGCTGAATCTGTTACATAACTGTCCATCAAGCAATTTTTGAAAGAAAAAGGCTCTGCTTTAATAGCACGCTGAAACCTCACCAAAGAACTGCAGCTGCTAGCTGTCCACATCTCACACATAGTCCGAATTGTGCTGGGATTGTGCCTAGTTTCGCAACACTTGGAGGGCTGCCTGTGAAAAGCCAAGAACGACAGGGACAATAAGGAGCAGTGCAGCTGCAACAGGCGGTTCCTGTGCCCAGATATTCAGAAGGGATGAGTGAGCACATCCCTGGGAAAGTCTACCGCCTGGGTGCCCTTCTAGTTCAGTGACTCAGCTCTTCTCCCCAGCGGTGGGGCCTTGGATGCCAACATCTGGTAATTTACCTCAGAGAAGAAAAGGAGACATGAAGACAATTCTCTCCTGGCAGTTACTCTGTGCATTTTGAGAGTAAAGAAAAACTTTTGAAACTCTAAGGGGAGTTTGCTTGGACTACCTAGTGGTCATCCACAAATTCCTCACCACATTCTGTTCCTCACCACGAAATAATGTACTTGTAAGTGAATTTCTATGGTCAGTAGGAGCACTATTAGTGCAACATGCATATTTACGTTGTCCTCCTTGAATGGGAGACATGGTTATATTAGTTGTTACTATCTCTTGAGGGACGAAATTGCTTTTAGCCAGTTTGCAGCTGGCCAACAGTGGGGGTAGGGAAAAATGAAATCTGCAGGCCCTCTGTGCTTACTTGTGTAGGTTGGTTTGCTCTAGTACTCTCAATTGCAGGAGCTGAGATTCATCTTCAACATTTGTATCCAGTCTCCTGAGGTATGGCACCTGTAAAGGTTCTGATAAGACAGTGTTAGCAGTAGTCCTTCCTGAATGGTTCGCTCTAGTTTTCTGTTTTATTTATTTATTTAAAGAATTTATACCCTGTCTTTCCTATGCCGAAGCAAATGCCCAAAGCGGCTTATAGAGAACAAAACAAAATACAATGTAATCATAATAAGTAAACATAATAAATAAAACACATTAAAACAACGTATTAAAACAACAACAACAAATTAAACATTAACGGGAACACTGAGAGTGAACTGGAATAAAAGCTAGACCCAATTCTCCATATCAAGGTGGGAAAAACAATTGACCAGGGGAGTGAAACAGACTATGACAATATACCAGAGGGACAGAGGGCAGATAGCCACACGGTCATCCAAAGGCCAGACTAAATAGGTATGATCTGAGCCCTCTCCAAAAGACCATGAGGGAGTGTTTAGTTCTTAATTCTTCTGGTAAGGAATTCCATATTTGTGGAGCTGCCACAGAGAAGGCTCGTTCCTGAGTTGCCATCCCTTTAACTTGGGACTGAGGGGGCACTTGAAGGAGAGCCCCTTTAGATGATCTAAGAGGGTGAACAGGTATGTATGGGAGAAGGCAGTCCTTTAGGTTTAGGTAGGCTGGGCCTGAGTCACGAAGGGCCTTAACAGTCAGTACCATCATCTTAAGTTGGGATCGGAAGTGAATGGGCAGCCACTGCAGCTGCTGAAGGAGTGGTCCTACTGAGTCAAACCATCTAGCCCCTGTTTTAGCAAAGTGCTACCTTTTTACTCAAGTGACCTTTCACTTTGTAACTTTAGACAACAAAACAGGAGTAATGCTGCCCCACGCTGTGGAGGCTGATATCCAAGATATGGGTTTCTTGTTTGGAATCTTCTATTGGAACCTTGACTGCAGGTACTCAGCATCCAATACAGTTGTTTCTGCAGAGACAGAGTAGACGTTGGTGATGGCTTCACCATCAGTTTTGGCTTCACACCAAGTTCAGTAGAAGTGTCCAAACCACCACCATCTCTTTTCTGGCATGATACGCAGCGGGTTAAACTGCTGAGCTGCAAGTTTGCTGACTGGAAGGCAGTTCCTGACTTGGCAGTTCGAGACAGCGTGACGGAGTGAGCTTCCGTTGCTTGTCCCAGTTCCTGCCAACCTAGCAGTTTGAAAGCACATAAACAATGTGAATAGATAAATAGGTACCACTTCAGTGGGAAGGTAAAGGTGTTCTGTGTGTCTTGGCATATAGTCATGCTGGCCACAGGACCACCGAAACTTGTCCTCGGACAAATGCTGGCTCTTTGGCTTAGAAACGGAGAAGAGCACTGCTCCTTACAGTCGGTCACGACTAGACCATACGGTCGTGGGGAAACCTTTACTTTTTTATTATGCTACCACCAGGAGTAGTGGGAAGCCAGGCCTGAGGAAGAATAGGAACTGAACTTCCACTGTACCACTGTTGCCATCCCTTTGCTGTTGGAGTGGTGTTGGCAACACATTTACGCCCAACCAGATCCCCGGAGTCAGAGCATATTTTGAGATTTTGTCGGCACAAGGAAACCTACTCAATAGCTGGTGTAAGTTGAGGATGCTACTGTTAAGTATTCTTCATAGAAAATGTTGCTATGGCATTTGCAGAAAGGGACGTCAGTGTTTTGAATTCTATTAAGGTTTATTTTTTCAGGAATGAATTACATCTTCATCACTATGGACTACCCACCACTAAACAGGTGCTCCTCACAATGCCAGCTATTTCCATTATAATATACACCATTTTGTCTATTTTTCTCTTATCCATCAAATTCTAATAGAATGTATCTTTCATGCTATTTTTCACCAAGGATAAAACAATGTCTCTTCTGTGTTTTGAATAAAGAATGAAATCATGTTGTTAAATGGTAGCTAGGACATACATACAATAGATTCAATGATAATTTATTGCCAGAACTAGGCAGCATTGAAATAGATCTTGCTACCTTAACATCTGGTGAATCTGATGAAGAGATTCCACGCTTTTTCAAGATCTCACACTTTAGACATGTTTCTTGGCAAGTTACAGACCTAGCAAAGTCTGTTTTAATTTGGGTAAAAGATGTGGCAATTCAGTTTTATTAGAAACAAGTCATTGTGCAAAATTCAATTGCCGACCTTATACAATTACAGAACATATCAAAATTGTAGACTATACAAATTTGCTATGATAAAGAGTGTAAGAAGTGTCCTACTGGACAAAGGCCCTTTTGTTCAGTGTCCTGTTGTCCACAGTGACCCACCAACTGCTTCTGAGAAGCCCACAAAAAGGAGAGAAAGGCATACTGCTCTCCTGACATTGCCCCCAGAATCAGGTATTCAGAGATATTATTGCCACTGAAACTGGAGGTACCACACAGTCATCCTAATTAGTAGCATTTGTCCAATCTTAATGCCATCACTTCAACTTGTAGCTACAAATTCCACAAATACAGCAGTCAAAGTTTGTATTGCACAAAGTACTATCTCCTTTTCTCCACTCTAAATCTTCCATCAATCAGTTTTAAGAACATAAGAACCTAACAAGAGCCCCATTGGATCAGGATGAAGGGCCATCTCGTCCAGCTTCCTGTATCTCACAGTGGCTCACCAGATGCCTCAGGGGGCACAGAAGACAAGATACTTGCATCTCGTTGCCACTCCCCTGCATCTGAGGTAGCCTACTTCTACAATAAGGAGATTGCACCACCACCACCACCACCACCACCACCACCCCATCATGGCATATAAGCTGCTATGGACTTTTCCTCCAGGAATCTGTCCAATCCCCCTTTAAAGGCACCTAGGCCAGGTGCCATTGCCACCTCCTATGGCAAGGAGTTCCACAGATTAATTACCCAGTGGGTAAAAATGTATTTCCTTTTATCTGTTCTCACTCTCCCAACATTCAATTTTAGTGGATGTCCCCTGGTTCTTGTGTTGTGTGAGAGAGAAAAGAACATCCCTCTATACACTTGATCCATTTCCATGCATAATTTTGTATGTCTCAATAATGTCCCTCCTCAGGTGCCTCTTTTCTAGACTGAAGAGCCCCAGACACTGTAGCCTTTCCTCATAAGGGAGGTGCCCCAGCCCAGTCATCATTGTGGCTGTTCTCTTCTGCACCTTCTCTATGTCCTTTTTGAGATGTGGCGACCAGATGGCATCATTTTACAGGCTGAATAGATTTTATTAACAGTTTTTTAGCACCTTAAATACTAACCAAAATTTCAGCATAAGCTTTCATGGACTACACTCCACTTCATGGAATGAAAGCCTTAGTGAGGAGATGCTGGAATTGTTTGCATACATTGTTGCTTATGGTCTCATCAGAGATCAGTGGTGGCATCAGATATCAGCCACTCATTGAGGACCCATGTCTAGGAAGAGGGCTCACCTGGTCAGACTGATTCTTGAATTCTCAGCAATGATGGCAGTGGTAACATCGCAGGACAGACAGAGAAAGTCATGGGCCCCCCCCCAATGCAGAGCATTGCCTCAGGGCCACCAAGTAAACAACTGCTGTGCTAGTACTAAATGATGTGTTTAAGCAGCAATATTAGATGCCTGTGCCTTACAGCACAATCCTACAGCACATATCTATTCAGAAGAAAGTCCTACTGCTCAATGGGGCTTCAAGCTGCCTGGAACTGTTTTTTGGAATATTTTCTGTTTTGGAAAACAGAAGGGTACTTCTGTTTTTTGGAATATCTCAGAAAGGCTCCCAGATGCCACTGGAGAGAATCTCCAGTGGTGTCTAGCCCTAGACCATGAGGTTTCGTAGCATTCGGAGTTCCTGTGGGTCAGAACCCATGGATTTCATTATCTGTGGGTTTTGTTATCCGTGGGGAGGGAGGGGGGTCTTTCCAGGAACACATGCTATGCAGATACTGAGACTCTATCTGCACACACACACACTCTCTCTCTCTCTCTCACACACACACACACACACACACACCTGCGCAAGTGACACACAACTGCGCAAGAACTCTTCGAACCAGTACCACAACCGTATTTGTTATTTCATTTCAGTCTCCATGGAATCTAATTCCAGCACTTTGTAAGCTTATGTTCTCAACTACCCCCCCCCCACTGTGTTATATATGAACGTTACCCTAAGCTAATCTCAAAGTGTTTTAGAAACTTTAATTTTCTGACCATCTGCAAGCAAAATAAGTTCCTCAAATGTCAAAAACCCTGTTAACTGTTTATCTTAAGTTTTTTTTTTTCCATAACAAGATACAATTTTTTATTTGAAAGAATTGAAACAATGGGACCCTGTTCAGATTAATCAGTAGGAAGATCTTGGTAGGACATGGATTGATCATTTTTCCCTAAATGCAACCGTTTACTAGAATAATTCCATCGAACCAGATTGCAATCATTCTAGTGGTTTTAAATATATGAAAGCTCAACTAAAGCGAGATAATTGACCTGAAATATGTTGAACATTTTTTCAAACTTCCAAAAGGCTTGTATATAGTTAAAAAGAAAAACATGCAATTTTTTCAGTGTATGTAAACACAGAAAAGTAAAATAAAAAATTAATGACTGTGTAATGAGAAATATTTTCATATTAGCATGTGATCAAAGCATGGCGAAAGGTGGGGGAACAAAGAAAGGGATAGGGAAATTGCAGTAACTATAGCAAATCAGAAAAGTACTACCTCAGAAAACTGTACTTTGATGAAGAAAGAGATTCATTGTAAGATATAACAGGGAACTAAACTGCCATAGAACTGATATTCACAGTTGAGTTTCTAGCCTGCCTAACCTGTTGTGTTAGCTTGTTCATAGTAACACATTCCCAAACCGCCACCCATTGAATTTTTGGTGGGTTGTTGAGCTGTTTTCCACAGCCTAGCAATACAAATCTTGGCAGCTGTAAAAAAGTATTGTAGCAGTGATCTATGAAGGAAGCCAAGGTCAGTTTTAGCAAAATGATGTAGAAGCATGACCTTCAGCTAAGTGTTACGGTTCCAAAATTGCTGAGCAGAACATTCCCAACAAAAATTGAAAAAGGAAACTATTTGGCCACATTCCAACATAGAAGACTGTACTATAATCTCAATGAATTAAACAAAGAAAGGCTGGACTCCTGTACCACTTGGTAAAGATTTTATAATGAGCTTTAGAACAGATGAGCAGGTTAATCATGGAAAATTCTGCCCATTCAAATTCACAATCCATGCTTGAGTATAACCTCCACCAAGAAAAAAGACAGGATAAAAGACTGATACAAGAGTTCTGGATGAAAAAGTGGATAGCCTAAACATGTGTTTCAAATGATGTAAGAGAACAGCTCACATGCTGCTTAATCCTATAACACATTTCTGGAAGAATGTTCTGTTGAACTCCGTGGGGCTTACCTCTGATTAGACACGCATGTCTACTCAGACATAAGACCAGTGATGTCATCCGGGCATGCCAGGAACCGGAACGCCCGGATGACTGGCAGCCCTCCGTCCCTATGGCGGAGGCCAGCCACGCCTCCCTGCGCCTCCCTGCAACTGGAATCACTCCATTTCAGAGCGATTCGGACGCACGGGAGGGCAGGCGGGCCCGGGAACAGCTCGCCCGTCCTCGGGAGAGGCGACGCGGCCCGGGCCCGTCCACGGAACAAGCGGAACGCCGTACCGGCCCGTTCCACCCGGATGCCACTGCTGCATAAGACCCACTATATTCAATACTTACTCCCATGTAAGCATGCATAGCACTGCAGCCTAAATGCTGTATACAAACTATATCGTTACCTATCAGAGCTTACATCTCTGTTTAATTTTAATGACATTTAATGACTTATATAATTTCTATTAACTGGATGAAAATAGTCAACATTTTTACCCAACAGTAGCCAAGCTCACCCTGTCCAACTCAGGGTGCAATCCTAAGCAACTTTCCAGCACTGACATAGCTGTGCCGATGGGGCACATGCCCTGCATTGGAGAAGTAGTCATGGGATGCAATCCTAACCTTGAGTTAGGCTGGTACAGTTAGGCCAGCAAAGTTTGGCTGGCACAAGGGCCACTGTAAAGCGTGTTTGGACCAATTGATATTTGGTCACACACGCCTGTGTGCTGGCCTCTCTGATTCCGAGAGCGGTCCAAACATACTTTACGGTTGTCCTTGTGCCAGGCAAACTTTGCTGGCCTAACTGTGCCAGCCTAACTCCAGGTTAGGAGTGCGCCAACGGAATCAGCCTCAAGGTAAGGGCATGTTTGTTCCCTTACCTCAGAGCTGCATTGTCCTTACCCCAGTGCTGGAAAGTTGGTTAGTTTTAAGTAACCGATAAGTCTATATTCTGGATTTTCCAAAGAGTGTAAGCCTAAATCAAAACATACAAATGCTACAATTTCACTATTTGTTTTTCATGAAGATATTTCCCCCCTACTGACTGGAAGAATAGTTTCATCTTTGTTTCTAGCTACCATTGATGCTAAAATTTTACCTGACTCAGGGTGATTAGATATAATGGAGAACACAGCGCCTATACTTTTAACCATTGTATAGAAGAGGGAATTTTGGCAGGTGCAACTCCACATAGAAGGGTTTAAAAAGTTGCACCTGCCAAAATTCCCTCTGCCATGCAAAACGTATAGGCACCCTGTCCTCCATTGTAGCTGGTCACCCTGATATGACTTATTTCATTTTACATAGCTTTTCTGACAACAGATAAAGCAATGATTGTCCAACATTGTAAGTCTAGCAATTTTGAGCCAAATTTCTCACATGAGAACTTCTCAACTCAGATTTGACAGAATAAGGAAAAATGGGGGGGGGGGTTGAAACTGGGTTTACCGCTTGATCAGTGATGTCATTCAGGGGGAACGCACCAGAACGGGCGTTCTGGATCCTAACGGGCTCCGTGGCTGGCTCCGGGTTCCCGACAAGTGCCAATGAAAAGTGAGTTCCTGTTCCTAAATCATTTGAATGACACCACTGCGCTTGACCCTTTTTGCTGCTTCAGTTTTGCAGTAGTGTTAATGCAGTAGTGCTCTTTTGGATGAGCAGTAGCTGGCCACTGTCATCCCCTCCCCCCAACCAATCCCAAGTGACACTATATCACTTACTTACTTGTAAGTACATCCGGAACTGTAACCATGGCTGGACAATTCCATCAATGAAGAAAACCTCATAATGCTAGAGGCTTTTCAGTGTCCAATAAAACATGGTATTTCTCATTCTTTTTCTTTTCCCTGAGGTTACTTACCACAACATGGTCAAGACAAAAAGGTGCTTTTGAATTGTTGGTGTTGCTACCATTTCTACTAACATTTATTGGCTGCTGAATACTACACATAACACAGGACTTGCAATGTGAGGCAGAAACAGTGCACAGAGGATAAAGGAGTAGCAAGCATGGGGAGATACAGGCTGCAATCCTATACACAGTTTCCTGAGAGTAAGCCCCACTTACCACACTGGGACTTACTTCTGAGTAGACATGACTAAGATTGTGCTGTTAGTCATAGCAGACAATACAAAAAACCAGTGCCAGATTTAGATTTAGTGAGATCCTGCGGTTCTCAAACTGGGGCACTGCAAACTCCCCAAGAGTTTGAAAATGACTGCCTTACAGTATTACTAATACTGTATTAGGCATTGTATGCGGCCACGAATCCTAGCTTTAGAATGAAACCAGCACAAGAAAAATGGAAATGCAAAGTTTTCGGACAAATTACGACGTGTACCCAAAGACTCTGCATTTTCACTCAAGTGAAGAACAGATGTGAATGCTACTATTTTATCAGCATAAAACCAATTCCTGACACCTATTAAGCCCACACAAAATTTCACACTGTGATCACTGGCTGTGCAGCACTCAATACCTGTAATATCAAGCAACTTCAGTGAAATTTGAATCAAGCAGAATACCTTGCAGGATTTGGCTCAGACAGCAGCAAAATAAAGCACTTCACTTTTCCAGTGCTTAAATGTCAAAACATGACCCCACAATTGTTACCAAAAGAACAGCCATTTGAAATATGGCAGGAGTATGTAGAGAACATACTTTTGAAATAAAGCTAGACAGGTCATTCTGACTGTGCAACTTTACAGAGTTAACTTTCCAACGTTCTGGAATTCCTCCTTGGAAAGTTCCTCTGGAACTTTCAAACACCACATTCGGCTATGGCTAAAACATCTGCTGTGAGATGATCTGCATGCTGTATCATATCATACATATGGAGAAGCAGTTCAAATACTCCTAGACAAAAGACCCGGGAGACTACATTATGGAAATCACAAAAATCTCTCTGGCACTGCCAGAGTGCTGGTGGGGAGGCTGAACCTTTGCAGAAGAGATCTGGAAAGTTCTGTTGACAGAGTTAGGATGGTGGGGAGGAGGGACAAGGGTGTGACAGAGTGGAGGAGGGCAACGAGGTTGGAACTGGGAGGCTGGTGACGGTGATTCGGCTGGGGGAGGATGGATCAGGTCTGGGCAAAGGGGGAGTTCAGTGGTGGCTGCCGGATCCAAACCCCCTTCCTGGACTCAGATCCTGTCCTGGGCCAGGGGTCCACACTGACCTTTTGATTTGGCTGGTGCAGGTCCAAGGAAACCTGGCTGCGCGGCGGAGGCTTACCCCCATGCCAGGGAACAAGTATCCAAAGAAAATATTTGCAACTGCCCCCCCCACAGGGTGCTGCAGTAGCCATTTTGGCATCACTGCATTGGTGGGAGGGAGGCTAGGCTTGGGTTGTAAAAAGGTAGGAGATCAGGAACCTCTTACTGATTTGCGAGTCGCTTTTCCTTAGATGGCAGAGTGCTTAAATAGACCTATCAGTAGCAGCAACACCAGGCAAGATATGAGGCTTCCCTGGCACTGTAATGGGCAGCCCAGTCCTGCCTAATCCCCATGTTGCGATGCAGTGGTGCTAATGCGGGTGATGCTACATCCCACAGGGGATACTTGGCTACTGCAGGTTTCCTTGGGCTAAGGGGACGTTCTTATTACGTATTAATTTGCAAAAAAAGTATTACCTTTTTACCTATCTGTAAAAAGTATTACCTTTTTTCTGTTCTAACTCTCCCAACACTCAATTTTATTGAATCTTCCCAGGTTCTGGTGTTGTAAGAGAGCGAAAAGAACATCCTTCTATATGAAGTTCTTTATATGTGCAAAGGGCAAAATAAGTAAACCCTCTATTTAAAAAAAAAAAAAACCAACTTGCAGAAAATGTTTAGAGACATTTACATGCCATTTGCTAAATCTACCTAATGAGCAGGCTCCTAGCTGATAAACCTCGTTCTCCTGCTGAAGAATTGCTGGCTACATTAGACTTTGAAGAAAGCATCTTCAGGCTACAGATAAATAAAAAGATTATATTTTTTCCCAAAGGATAAGCATTGAGCACTTTAAAGCACAACAAAACTGAGAAATGCTCTGCTAAGAGAAGGACCAGAGCTAGAACAGCAAAGGCTGCTATTATGTTTTGGCACAAAGATGATTTTCATTCACAGAGCTGCTGGGGTGCAAGCAAAGGCTTGGCATCCATTGCAAGGGGAACAGGACAAGGCTGGATTCCTCCACTCAGAGACAAATTGTGGGGGATTACCCCATGTATGCTCAATGATGAGTTACCAATACAATCGCGTTTCACAATGTATTCTGATGAACGTCTCTGTGATCCCACTATTCTCATACTGCTAACTTTTTCTCTGGAGAAATTGTGAAACCTCCACAGATGACTTCTGTCCAAGGAACTATGAAGATATTGTGAATTGAAAGCATCCTTTCTTTCTTTGTGAAGACCTGGCATTTTTCTTGCCAAAAAAAGAGCAGGCTGCTTGCATGTACACTGGGTTGAGGGAACTTGAATCTCTGTCTGGTGACATTGTTGGGGGAGTTTGATTATTCCTTCCCCGGCATTCTATGTCTGAAGGAAATCACATTGGAGAGTCAAACAGCCCGCAGTTCAGAGATTCACAATTGCTTAGTCAAGGACCTGGCACATAGTAGCCCATGTGAGAGAGATGTCCAATTCAGTGGTGTCATCTAAATGATTTAAGAACAGGTACTCACTTTTGATTGGCACGTGCCGGGACCCGCCCACCGGAAGTGACGTCATAAGCCAGAAGTGATGTCGTGGCAGGAAGTGACATGAAAAAAGCCCTTTTTGAGGCCTCAGATGATTTTAAACTGACCCAACAGTTGTAACAGTATCCCACAGCATCCCCAGAACATGTTAAGGAGGCCTGGCATCATGTTAAAACCCCAGAGCAACTCATTTTTCAGTGGCAAGGAAAGGAAAGGCTCCGCTCGCTGCCTGCCTGCCTGCCTGGCTCTGAGAACATGCAGGCAACTCAAACATGCAGGAAATTCAAACGTTGCAGAGGGCGGAGTCGACGAGTGGGCGGGCGAATGGGCGGGGCCAGCTGTAATCCTAGAAACCGGTACTCGTGTACCCTCTGCATGACATCACTGGTCCAATTACATGAAGACATTCCACTGTTTATATACTCATTCACCAATACCTGTTCCATACTCAAGAGGAGAACTTGGCTTTTTGCTCATATAGGGCAAAAACATTGTGATTTTTAAGTGCAGTTCAAATCTTAACTTTTACCTCCTCTTGTTCCCTGTTTGTTGAGTTCACAATCATTTAGGGAAGGTCAGTAACATTCCTCAAGCAGAGAACTCTCTTCCTGTAACTCAGAGACTATATGGATCTATGTAGATAAAACCTAGACGTCTGTAACATCAGGGTATGGCATACATATCCCAATAAGACTGGCCTTAATGAGCCTTTTCAGGACCACCCATAACAGTGGACCTCAATTTTTTCTGACAACATCCTGGTGCTTGTATCTATAGTACTCAGTTGCTGTCTTCCTAACCACACATCTATGGCATTTGTAGTGCTCCAGAAGGTACTGAAGACTCTTCTTGTGTATGTGAGAAAGTATGGAATGTGTTTCATGACAATGCCGTGGTAATTCCCCCCACCGCTGTTGCCTGACTAATGTGGGGACATCACTGGGAGCATTGTGATTGTTGAGTTGTGTTGCCAAAGACTCCTTGGGACTCTGTTGTTGGTATGTTAGTACTGTGCTCTTACTATGCTCTCCGAAATGGGACTTGCACCCTAACTGGGACCTGGGCTCTCCTAATTGGGACTTGTGCCAGCCTCTGGTTTTCACACTTAAAACATGTTCACGCAACTTCTAAGTCAGCTGGGTCGGCACAAGGACGTGTGCTGACCCACAGAGGCTGAATCCGGCCTTTGTGCCGCAGCAGATGGGTAAGTATGCACCGGCTGAGTTTGGGGTGTGTGGGAGGGCAGGGGGAAGGCAAGCCTATGGGCTCATTTCATGATCAAAAACCGGAAGTGGTTTACGATAGTAATTTTGACTAAATGAGAGGCTTGGAAAGCCTCATGGAGGCTCCCCTGGGGCCAGGACAATTGTAAGGTAGGCATAGGACCCTGACAAAACAGAAGTATGACTCTGGGGTTTGCATCGCTATTAAAGCCTAACCCTGCAAGCACTTACGTGTTCTTCTCCTCCCAGGGTGGACTTGGAAGATCACAGTCCTACTGGTTTAAAGTCCACGGTAGCAGCATGCATCTTAGCTCAACAATGGGACTTATCTACTCATAGTTATGCTACTGAGTAAGAATTATACCTGTAATTACTGCTCTGTCACTGTTTTTAACTTTGTGAGGCTTCAAAACCAGAACTTTTAAAAGCAGAAATACTGCAGTGGAATTTACTCGTCTCTACCCCCTGTTGCTTAAATAACCATCAAATTGACTCTGGTTTCTAAATTTAGATCCCAGCAAGCACAATGATTTTTATGAAAGTAAATGAATGCATAATCATAGTCAAGTACATATCAAATTGAATTATAATGTCAATATTTGCAAAGGTACTGATTTACGTTTTGTCAGACTGGCACAGTTAATTGCAGCTCCAAAATTTCAACAGGATGTCCATGAACATTCCTATTTACCTTGGATAAACAGACAGGCTAATTTTGATTAATGTTTTAAACTGCCAAAAGTATAAAGAATCTGCCAAAAAGAATGAGCTGCACAAACTTGGCTAGTTCCTTGGCAAGAAGGTCTAAAAAGGACGATGACATAAATAGCTATTTCATACCAATATTTGGCCATACGCTCAGATAAGCAAGTGATGAGCTTCCAGATAAGCAAAGTTCCAGAAGTAAAGCTTTTACTCTTCAGGCAGCTTGCCAACTCTTCAAGACCTGAGTTTTTCATAAGAAACTCATCTTCCCAAGTCTACCTACATAAAACCTATCAGCTTTACAAGTACTGCTTCTTAATGATGTAATTTGGAGGGGTCAAACATAAGGGTTGGGGGACAGGTGGGGCCCGCGAAAGCTCTTTATCCTGCCCTTGGGCTCTCCCAGTATCACTATCAGTTGCTGTGCTGTGCGGTGCTGTCACTGCTGAAAGAGCAGCCCACGTGATAATTTGACTCTACCATATCTAGAAAATATTATCAATATTTGCATATTTTCTCTTCAGTTTGCAGCTAATGAGTTCCTAAGTTAGAAAAAAAAAAGTGCTGATTTCTGGTCCTGACCAGCTTAATGAGATCACTACCTGCTTTACATCATTTCTGGTCCCCAGCAGGCATCATAAATGCTATTTGGCCCCCCTGTATAAAATTAGTTTGACAATCCTGATGGAATTGTTCCAAAAGTAAGCAGAAGCAACAATTAACTAAAAAAAACACTAAAGCGCAAGTAAGCTTTTAATAAACTGGTGAGCTACACTGTCCTGCCAAGTGGATGAAGAAAATTTGCTTTTCCAGATTTTTGATCAGCTGCAGATTATGGTAGGTTTTCCTCACAGCTCAGCAGGTGTGATGAATGCTTTTTTTCCTAATTTTTGGATACTTTTAACTGCCCGGAAATACATGTGCCATTTCAGTAGCCTAAGAAGCTGCTGGCAAGCAAACATTAGCCTTTGTCCTATGTTTATCAACCAGCCACAAGTTGATGTGGATTCAGAGAAATTCTTTGTTGTCTGGGCAGCAAGTCTGCCTAGAGACAGCCATGCCCAGCCAACTGGGTAGCAAACGTAGCCACCTAGATAAAGTGGGAGGAGGGAGGAGTTCCACAGGTACGCCCCACATTGGGTCCCACTGCTTTTGTGGCCGCCCCTGCCAATAACTATACCCAACCAGCAATCTGTGTGTTTTTTTTCCAGTTCTCTACTGAACTAAGTCAAAGGCTGTATTTAATAGCAGAGAGGGACTGTTATTCTCCCAGAATGATTCAGCACACCTCATTTTAATTTGGGAAGAAGTGAGACATTTTATTTGTGACTCAATTTTCTTCATTCTATTACAATGAAATAATATATGTTTAGTTTTCTAAGTGGGCACAGAAACAGGAATGGATTGCTTAAGAGCAAATAGGGCAAATTAAATATAATCGGACTAAAAATATATATAATGACTAATATCGGAGTACTCCAAACAGGGCATATGTCTAGTCAGGGATGAACTGCTTTCCCCCTAGTTCTCCACAAATTGGCACAGAACAGGGTGAGCTTTCCCTGCCTTTCAAATCAAGAAATAACTTCACTTGTTCAGAGTGAATCAGAGTTGAATCAGACTGTGTTGCCTTGCTCTACATCCCTGAGCCTCCTACCCACCCACCAGACCTCAACCCTTTGTTGCTTCTGCTACCTACTTTGCTACAGTTCTGGCTCTGGTGACAGGAGGGAGGGAGGAAGCACCTACACTGATGGGAGGAAAGAAAAAGGGTTTTTTCCTCTCCTCCTGCTGGTGGTACCACAGGAGCAGCTATAAGAGATGCAAATAGATGGAAATTTGCAGATGAAGTCGGGAATCATAACTGAAATATAATCAGGGTAGAGAGGTTGTAATGCTCACTTTATATGTGAAATGAACATTACAAATCACCAAATTAGTACTCTAAAAGCAAAGGAATTACAAAACTTAGTG
Source organism: Lerista edwardsae (assembly GCA_029204185.1). Lineage (NCBI taxonomy): Eukaryota > Metazoa > Chordata > Lepidosauria > Squamata > Scincidae > Lerista > Lerista edwardsae. The sequence continues at coordinate 11,119,693 of JAJKFI010000031.1, forward strand.
ACAACTCTGCAGAAGTCAATTTACTTGAATAAATGGAGGTTAAACATCAACAGGGCTTAGTGTGTTATACCCTATGCCAGTGGTTCTCAAACTCCTTGTGAGTTTGAAAACCGCTATAAGTTGTTGCAGGAGAGGGGGGAAGGTAGCAAGGCGATTGGGAAGATCATGCTACTGCTGAGGGTAAAAGGTCTTTTTCAGTACTTACCACACAAAGTACTGGCTTCCCAGGGGTTGGGGGAGCCTGCAAACCCCTCTGCAGGATTCCCTGCATCTCCAAACAGCTGAAAAAAAGTAAAAAAAACCCAGCCACTTCCTGTTTTTATCGTGAAATCAGAAGTGTCTGGGTATTTTTTACTTTTTTTCAGCTGTTTGGAGATAAAGGGAGTCCTGCAGGGGGATCTGCAGGCTCCCTGGATCCCAGGAGACTGGCACTGCATGGGATAAGTACCAAAAAAGACCCTTTACACCCAGGAGACTGTCATCTTCCCGATGGCGTTGCTGCCTTCCCCCTCCCACCCACCCCTTAAGGGTCCAGAGGCAGGACTTTTCCAGCTGGTGCTTGCAAAGCCCCAGTTTGAAAACTTCTGCCCTAAGCATAAAGTATTTGCATCAACACTATAGTTCTCATCAAGATAAACAGGATAGGCAGTAGTAGTGGGCAGCTTGCCACCACACCCGTGATTTTTTTCTTTTCAAAGAAAGAAAAAGCAAACACTACATAACTGAAAAAAGAAAAGAAAAAAAGGAACAAAAGTGGCAGGCCTGAGCTTACTGAAGAATACAATATTCACAGGGGAAGTGATATGTTACTGCGGCACTGGCTGAAAGAAAACCAAGTGGGACAGCACACAAGCCATGCACAGAAAGACACAAATTCTTCTTCAGCCAATGCCTGGGTGTCACTGGGGGTGCAATTCTAACCTGGAGTAAGAGCAGCACAGTTAGGCCAGCACAATTTGACCGGCACAAGGGCCACCGTAAATCGCATTTGGACCACTCTCAGAGTCGGGGAGAATGACATGCGTCTGTACGCTAGCCTCTCTGACTCAGAGAGTGGTCGAAACATACTTTACCGTGTCCCTTGTGCCAGCCAAACTTTGCTAGCTTAACTCCAGGTTAGGACTGCAGTCTGGGACTCAGTCGATTAAACTGTACAAATTATATACAATTGGTAAGTTTGTTTCTGACCCTTTTCACCCATTTATCAAACCCACCTTCCGCACTAAGGGACAAAAAGAAATGTTACTACGATTAAGAGAACATAGTTTCACCCTTGCCTAATATCCTGAAATAGACTATGCCATTGTATCAATTTCACAGTTAAATTCCTATAAGTGTACATGTGTGGGTCCTGAACTGGAGCAAGGAAGAAGTTATGCTCCTTGGATTCCACACAAGATCTTCTGCCAGGAGGACAGAGAGAAAGGCTTCCAATTCCTGATTCAATCCATGCCTACTGCCTGCTGTTATAGATCTTCTCATGTAAGGTACGACCTGCTTATCTTAACAACAATGACAAGAATTGGAAGTTAGAAGCAATATTTGCTGTATATTTCTTTGACTACAACTTTAAAGAAAATATTTCATTACCCAACCTGTAAGTAGTCTGTGGAACTCCTTGCCATAGGATGCGGTGATAGCATCTGGCCTAGATGCCTTTAAAAGGGGATTGGACAGATTTCAAAAAGAAAAGTCCATCACCAGTTCTAAGCCACGATGAGTATACGCAACCTCCTGGTTTTAGAGGTAGGCCATCTCTGACATGCCAGGTGCAAGGAAGTGGCAACATGATGCAGGTATTTTGTTGTCTTGTGTGCTCCCTGAGGCATCTGGTGGGCCACTGTGAGATACAGGAAGCTGGACTAGAAGGGCCTTTGGCCTTATCCAGCAGCGCTCTTCTTATGTTATTTTATGTATGCTGTGTTTATAAACTACTAGCCCAATCCTAACTAGTGCCCAACTGTACGGCGGGACAGAGCTCTGCTGAATCCTGAGGGTGGGCAGGGACCATATTGGGGCAGAGAGGTACGTAAAATAACGTTTCATTTATAATAACGTTCCACAGTGCCATGGTCTCCTATGGGTTTACTTGGATCTGCATCAGCTCTTTGGACAAGAAGGTGTATTGAAGGCAGGTGGAGTCAGATGATAACAGCGGCTTTGTTGCCGCTGATGTTTGCTCTCTTCCCACCTCCAGAGGCCCAGATCTCATCCCTGTTCCATCCACCACACCGCTGATTTACTTTCAATGGTGGAAATAGCAAGGTCCAGCGGTGAGTTTCCAATCCCAGTATCATTTGTTTTGGCGGTTCCAATATAGCTGCTGGCAGACCGCTGTGCACACTGTCATATTGCCATTTATGTTCTAAACTGATTCTAAACACTCAGTTAGGATTGGACTCAGTTAGAATTGCAAATTGACAGAGTGATAACTTGGCAGCCAAATTAGCCTCTATCCCACAAGACCTGAATCTGACTGCACCCCAACTAAGTCAATAGTAACCTTTATTCCCAGTGGTAAAGCTAGATCATCTAGACTCAAATCCAATTTACTGAGACCCTCTAGGGTATCAGATCAGGAGAAGGCTAATTCTCTAAAGGGGACCAGAGATGCCACAGTGAGTTTTAAATCTCATATTTCAAGCATTGGGTTGCACAGTGGCAGAATCTCCGTTTGTATCTATATGGAGTCCACAAAGATGATGATGCTACATTTACTTCACTGTTTCTTTTGTATATTCTTCTTGAATTTATGGCGTTTTTTGTGCCTACTATCATTTACCCTCCTGGAAAATACTCCCCCCTTCCTTTTTGACTTTTTTTAACTCCTGCAACTCCAGCTATCTCGTTTTGTGAGATAAATCGTGTGTGATCTGTGGCCAGCTGGACGGCTTTCTTGGACGCCATTGCCTTGCACTGTGAGCGAGCACATTTGCTTCTGCTATGAGGATGGATCAAGTCAGGACAGATTTTGCCTGGTCAATTGAATTTTGTTTGTAAATCACTGTTTCTCAAACCATGTTTCAAAATCTAGTAAAAAGTAAGAAATAGTGAGTTTTAAGTTTGGGATGCATTTCAGTGAAAACTACTTTGTACAGTTCTGTCAGAGTATTCACAAAGGAGATTTCTCAGTTGTTCCTGACTCTGCCCAGTATTCTAAAAAACTGCAATTAGAATAATCGTTACACTTTGGACTGTGGGTGTTCTACAGCAATGTACTAGCGACTGTGACATGGGCCAGACTAGAGGAATGTTCAGAAAGCCAAGTTTTCACTTGTGGGACTATATTACCCTCTAATGCCAGATTTAATCAATACTTTTGAGACATAGTGTGTGTGTGTGTGTGTGTGTGTGTGTGTGTGTGTGTGTGTGTGTG
>JAJKFI010000031.1:11131638-11249194 GCA_029204185.1 Lerista edwardsae
TTTTTTTTAATGTTAAGATGGGGTGGGTGGGGAGAGTCTGTACTACTTGTAATTTCTAAACATGTTAATTTGATCTTAAGTTGCTATAAAATATTTCTTTTTGATTGTCTTTTAAAAGTGAAAGCTGAACTAGATTCCTGTTGCATTTGATTTTGTTGTTAATACATGATTTTGAGATTTAACATATGTATGTGTGTTCAGCTTTCCACCATTTTATAATCTTTAGGATACAAATCTATTAAAAAAGTCAAATGTATGTGAAGAATAAGAAGCCACAGAATATAACAAGATCAATTTCACAAATATAGGATAGCCATTACGTATACAACTAAATTTTAAAAAGCAATCAAAAAGTGTGACCCAGAGAGAAGATTCATGTGTCAATAAACCATAACATAATTGGTTGTGCAGATTCTTATTCAGCAGCAGCAGCAAACCTTGAAATCATTTTTAAACTTGAGCAAACAAAATTAAGAACTCCAGTTCCACTTGTATACCTCAAGATCACAGCCATGGAAGTTATGTCCTTCACTGTCTGTTAGGTCAAGATATTTGTGGAATGCAACCTCATCCTCTGGATAGCCCAATCTCTAACAAAATTGTAAATGGCATGGAACAAATCACTTCATAATTACCTTATGACAACTAGGACACTTCATCAAATTCCTTTAATAGCCACTACTATGTAAGGGAGCACAGGGCTCAATGGCCCATTGACCCTGCATGGCTTTTCTTATTTCTTATAGTTGACTATGTGCAATATCTACTCAACTAGTGTCATCTGAAAGGCAGACCCTATTATTATTATTTTGTTCCAGATGAGACTGTAATGAAAAAGGAAATAGGATCAAGGTCCTCAGAAGAGCAGACCAGTGGTTCTCAAACTTTTTAGCACTGGGACCCACTTTGTAGAATGGCAATCTGTCCACGACCCACCAGAAGTGATGTCACAGCTGGAAGTGCCATCACTGTGATGCCAGAGCCTGCTGCTTTCCTTAGAATGCAACAATAACTTGGGTTATTTCTCAACCATTTTCTATTAGCAAAGTGAATCAGAAAGAAAAAAAAGTATTTACAATCTTGACCCAAGCAAACCAGCTACACAGCCCTCCTCCTTACCAGCATCTCAACTTCCCATATTTTCAATATGGCTTTCCTAGGTGCTTTGTGACCCACCTGAAATTGGCTCGCAACCCGCTGGTGGGTTCCAACCCACAGTTTGGGAATCACTGGAGTAGAGAATAGGAACAGCCAATACACGCTAATTAAGAATGTGTGCTACTAAGAAATGCACAATAAGAAAGAGAAAAAGGGCAAAGTTTGGAAGGATAAGGTACAGGTTAGAGCAAGAGGGATATGTAAAGAGTCTAGAAGCCCAATCCTATGTGCTTGTAGTGCTGGCGGAACTAGTGTTACCAGTAATAGGATCTACTAGCATTACAGGTACCTGCATTATTTATTTGAAGAATTTATAGCCCACCTTTCCCATGCCGAAGCAAATGCCCAAGACGGCTTACAGAGAACAAAGTACAATGTAACCACAATAAGTAAAATAAATAAAAACAAAACATGAAGCATGAAACAGTTAACAAGAACACAGAGAGCGTTCAAGAATGAAGCTAGACCCAATTCTCCTCATCAAGCCCTTTGGAGGGTGGGAAAACAATTGACCAGGGGAGTAAACAAACTATGACAGTATCCCAGAGCGATAGAGGGTAGACAGCCAACCATCATCCAAAGGCCAGATGAGATAGGTATGATTTGAGCCCTATCTGAAAGGCCATGAGGGAGTGTGTAGTCCTAGTTCCTCTGGAAGGGAACTTCATATTTGTGGAGCTGTTACAGAGAAGGCTCGGTCCCGAGCTGCCATCCCTTAACGAAGGGGGCAATTGAAGGAGAGCCCCTTTAGATTATCTAAGAGGGCGACCTGGTATGTATGGGAAGAGGCGGTCCTTTAGGTAGGCTGGGCCTGAGTCATGAAGGGCCTTAAAGGTCAGTACCATCATCTTAAATTGGGATTGGAAGTGAATGGGCAGCCACTGCAGTTGCTGAAGGAGTGGTCCTACTGAGTCAAACCCTCTAGCCCCTGTAACCACCCAGGCTGCTGTATTTTGTAACTACAGCTTCTGAACTGTTCTCAAGGAAAGCCCTACATACAGCGAATTACAGTAGTCCAGCCTTGAAATCACTAACGCATGGACCACCAGGGGCAGGTCAGAATGGCTGGTCGTATGGTCGTAGTTGGCGCACCAATCGAAGCTGGGCAAATGTATTCCTAGCCACAGCTGCTACCTGGTTCTTGGAAATTGCCTCCAGCAGCACAGGGACTCCCCTACAAGTGCCAGCAGAAAAGACAGAGCCTCCCTGTGTACACCAAGACTGCAGAGAGGACAGAGAGGCCCACAGAGGTAAGGTGGCATTTATTTATTTCTTGATCTCCTTTTTTAAAAGTCTGGTAAACAACACCCCAATAGTGTGTTGTTTTAAAAAGAGGGTCATGGTCCTAAAAACTTTGGGAACCACTGCTCTAAAGAAAGCAGATCTTGGCACATGTGACAAATGTAACGTTTTATTTCCATTTTACACTATGATACAATAATAATACATACATTTGTGTAACATTTCCTGAGCATGCAAAATGGTTTGTGTGTATTAACTTGACATCTTCCTTATAATGGCCCTGCAGGGGATTATTATCCCCATTTTGTAGCTGAGGTGAAGAGGGAGGGGCTATCCTCAGGAGACTTAATAAGTTCATGGCAGAGGAGAGATGTGAGCTAGGAAATTCATCTTAAACAGTTCAGTCTCTTAACCTCTGCACAATGCCATCTTTCTGGAGAGATACACAAGCTATATTTGTCTAGACGTCATAATATAATAGTGTCTAGTGAAATCTCACATGAAACTCTCACACGAAACAGCCCACATAGGTTAGGAATGCTTACGTACAAAACCTACATCGTTCCACTGTTGAACCAAACACCCACTCAGACAAGCAATCACATTTTGTATGGCATAAAAGTAACTACTACTTTATGTGGCTTATTGAAGTGTTTCCAAGAGTGTTTTCTTCTAAGACACCGTATTTCATTCTTTCATTATTTTCTCTTACCAACTACAATGACTATAAAGGAGCACACAAATTCAATATAAAAAATAAACATGACAGTTCCTGAGAAAACAAGGCCATGACCTTCAATAACCATTAATACGAGAAAAACATGTAGGAAAAAAAGCCACATTGTCGTGTGCTATAAAGGAATTGCAAAACTGATTATGACATGGATGGTCCAGGCAACATTAATTTGGGAAAGGTGGAAAACTTTATTGCAGATGGGAGTTCAGTAGCTCCAAAAGAATATGAACAGCATTCCCAACTCCCCTAAGGCACCCATTAAGATGCCTTGATGACCCCCAGTGCTGATGCAGAGCCCAGTGGAGCTCACACTGCAGTATAGGGGCAGTCAAGCCTCCACTTCTCCAAAGGGTCTTCTTGGATCTTTGCTAGCTATTTTGCTGGTATCAGTTCAAGGAGAGTAAGGAAGAGGGAAAGGGATGTGGATAGGATTGCTGTGTTAGTTGCTGCCACGGGATCCAACCGCTCCCTTCCCCGACCTGTTTCCCCCTCCACACCCAGGCACCCCCATTCCTCCCCTCCCCCATGCCATTTATCCCACCATGTGTCTCCTCCCATGCAAGCTTATCTGTGCTCCCCCAGATAGCCAGTTGCAGCAGCAAGCTACTGGCACTGTCAGTGTTTGTGGCAGCAGATCCAAAATGGCCACTTATTTAAGGAAGGGTACATCTTAAGGAACCATCCCAAAGAGAAAGAAATGCAAGAAGGCAAAGTGGCTATCTGACGAGGCTTTACAAATAGCTGAGGAAAGAAGGGAAACAAAAAGCAAGGGAGAAAAGGAAAGATATACCCAACTGAATGCAGATTTCCAGAGAACAGCACGGAGAGATAGGAAGGCCTTCCTAAATGAGCAATGCAAAGAAATAGTGGAAAACAATAGAATGGGAAAAACTAGAGATTTTTTCAAGAAAATTGGAAATGTCAAAGGACAATTTCTTATCCAATAAAGGATAAGAATGGCAAGGACCTAACAGAAGCAGATGAGATTAAGAAGAGGTGGCAAGAATACACAGAGGAACTCTATAAGGCCAATCTAAATGTTCCTGATAACCACAATGGTGCGATCACTGAGCTCGAACCTGACATCCTGGAGTGTGAAGTCAAGTGGGCTTTAGAAAGCATCACTAACAACAAAGCTAGTGAAGGTGACAGCATTCCAGCTGAGTTACTCAAAATCTTAAAAGCTGATGCTGTTAAAGTGCTGCACTCCATATGCCAGCAAATTTGGAAACCCCAGCAGTGGCCACAAGACTGGAAAAGATCAGTTTACATTCCAATCCCAAAGAAGGGCAATGCCAAAGATTGCTCAAACTACCGCACCATTGCACTCATTTCACATGCTAGCAAGGTGATGCTCAAAATCCTACAAGCTAGGCTTCAGCAATATGTGAATTGAGAACTACCAGATGTACAGAAGACAGCAACAAAAATGATTACGGGGCTGGGGCACCTCCCTTATGAAGAAAGACTGCAGCGTTTGGGGCTCTTCAGTCTAGAAAAAAGGCGCCTGAGGGGGGACATGATTGAGACATACAAAATTATGCATGGAAGGGATAAAATTGATAGAGGGATGTTCTTTTCCCTCTCTCAAAACACCAGAACCAGGGGGCATCTGCTAAAACTGAGGGTTGGGAGAGTTAAAACAGATAAAAGGAAGATTTTACCCAGCAGGTAGTTAATCTGTGGAACTCTTTGCCACAGGAGGTGGTGATGGCATCTGGTCTTGATGCTTTTAAGAGGGGATTGGACAGATTTCTGGAGGAAAGGTCCATCGTGGGCTATAGGCAATGATGGATTGTGCAACCTCCTTACAAAGGTGGTGGGCTATTCGTACCGGGTGCAAGGGAGTAGCAACAGGATGCAAGCATCTTGTTGTCTCATGCCCCCCTGGGGCACCTGGTGGGCCGCTGTGAGATACGGGAGGCTGGACTGGATGGGCCTTTGGCCTGATCCGGCAAGGCTCTTCTTATGGTCTTACAAGCTGGTTTCCGAAGAGGCAGAGGAACTAGAGATCAAATTGCCAACATTCGCTGGATCATGGAGAAAGCAAGAGAGTTTCAGAAAAACATCTACCTCTGCTTCATTGACTATGCTAAAGCCTTTGATTGTGTGGATCACAACAAACTGTGGCAAGTTCTTGAAGAAACGGGACTACCAGACCAACTTATCTGTCTTCTGAGAAACCTGTATGCGGGCCAGGCAGCAACAGTTAGAACTGGACATGGAACAACCAACTGGTTTCAAATTGGGAAAGGCATACGACAAGGCTATATACTGTCACCCTGCTTATTCAACTTATATGCAGAGTACATCATGAGAAAGGCTGGGCTGGATGATTCACAAGCTGGAATCAAGATTGTTGAGAGAAATATCAACAACCTCAGATATGCAGACGATACCACTCTAATGGCAGAAAGTGAGGAAGACCTCAAGAACCTTCTGATGAGGATGAAAGAGGGAAGTGCCAAAATTGGCTTGAAGCTCAACATTCAAAAAACTAAGATCATGGCAACCACTCCAATCCTTCCTGGCAAATAGAAAGGGAAGAAATGGAAGCAGTGACAGACTTCATTTTCCTGGGCTCCAAGATCACCGCAGATGGTGACCGCAGCCATGAAATTAAGAGACGTTTAGTTCTTGGGAGGAAAGCTATGGCGAACCTAGACAACTTAATAAAAAGCCGAGACATCACCCTGCCAACAAAGGTTCGCATAGTCAAAGCGATGGTTTTCCCAGTAGCAATGTATGGATGTGAGAGCTGGACCATATGGAAAGCAGAGCGCCGAAGAATGGATGCTTTTGAATTATGGTGTCGGAGAAGACTCTTGAGAGTCCCCTGGACTGCAAGGAAATCCAATCGGTCAGTCCTCCAAGAAGTCAAGCCTGATTGCTCCCTGGAAGGACAAATCCTGAAGCTGAAGCTCAAATCCTTTGGCCACCTGATGAGAAGAGAGGACTCTTTAGAAAAGACCCTCATGCTGGGAAAGATGGAAGGCAAAAGGAGAAGGGGGCGGCAGAGGATGAGATGGTTAAATAGTGTCACCGAAGCGATGAACATGAAATTGGGTGAACTCCGGAAGCTAGTGGAGGACAGGGGGGCCTGGCGTGCTGTGGTCCATGGGGTCGCGAAGAGTTGGACACGGCTTAACGACTGAACAACAACAACATCTTAAGGATGACTATTGTGTGGTCCATGCATATAGGAAAGCATGATTTTGGTACAAGAAACTCCATGCAACTTCCTATTTTTTTTGTATCTGTACTGTATTTCCACACTTCACTTTAGGTGCTAAGGTATGAACATAGATCATGGGAAGGTCTCATGGATAAATAAACATTTTTATCCCTGTCAAGTATTGGAATGTATAGGTAACATTCACATTAGTTTGTACACCAAGGCGGATGGGCACAGGTGCAAAATAAACTCAGGGTAGTCTTGATTTAAATTGTGAAAAAGATTTCCTTCAAATAGAGAGGCACACTGTGTGGTCGATTAAGGGTGCAATCCTAACCAACTTTCCAGCACTGACATAGCTGTGTCAAAGGGGCCTGCATACTGCAGAGAGGCCTCCTCAAGGTAAAAGAATTTTTGCTCCCTTAACTTAGAGCTACATTGCCCTTACCCTGGTGCTGGAAAGTTGGTCCAGATTGCACCCTAATTCATATAATCAGCCAGATATTACTTAACTGCATAAGTGGGTGTGAACGAGAAGAGTAGGCTTAAAATTGATGGAAAGCCAAGAACTTATGGTCAGGGGGTCCAAGCAGAGGGACAGGAGACAAGAATAAAGAATATTGAGCAATGCGGACACAATTCAAGACTAGCCTACTGTCAGACTGAACAGCAGTTCTGATATTTCTACTTCACCAATTTGGTCTGCAAGAGACAAGAGCTACCCGCTACTTCTAGCATCGGAAGCTACAGGCAGATGCTAGAATTTTTGGCTGCCAGCCCAGAACACCAAGCCCCAGAGGCCAATGTTCCTGGTGGAAGAAGTGCCATTCTCCAGTCTTAGTAAATAACCCCCCAGGCCAAAGTTCTCTTGACAATCTTTGCAAGGTTCTTCCTTACTACTGAACATTTCAAGCACAGCATCATCATTCTGTTCACTTCGTTCTGTTATTTCATTTTTTTCCTATTATATTTTATCTCTCTTCATTAGTCATTTTTCAATATTCTGTCTTTACTAGAGAGAAAGGCAGATTGCTGATATTTAACTTTTAAAAAAGCAAGTCTCATATAAAAATTATTTTTTCTTGGCAAGATGCAACTTGGAAAACAGCATAGGGCAATTCTCACTTTATTAATGAGCTTCAAAAACAACACTTTCACCATCTAATTAAATCCTGTATTGAAACCACAATAAAACATGGCTTAGGGTAATACTAGATGGCATGCCAATTGAATGATTGAAGGATTCAATAACAGAAATGTCATCATTGTCTGAACTCCCATTTAATTGAACTCTGAGTACCAATGGGACCCCATGCCTGATGGTTTATCAGCAGATTATCCAGACAGGATTGGCTGATGTTTTGGAGAGATGCATGGAAATGCAGCAGAACTGCCCTTAACTGCGCAATCCTATCCCCTGTCTGTGCTGATGGACATCACATTCCGGCAGCACAGCGTGGTTTGTGGAGTCACAAAATGTGACGTGCTGTCCACGCTATTGGGCCACTGCTGCAACCAGGAAGTTGCACTAACCACAGTTTGGGTCCCCTAGCACCAGCGTTGGCACAGGGGTGAGCAAAAAGGAGAAGGACCAGGACAGCAATTGGGGCAACTAGGAGACATATTGGGGGCAGGTAGCCAGTGGTTATCAGTGACAAAGCCACTGCCAATATCCTATGTCCCCTATCTAGCCTAGCCATGTCCCCTTGGGTCCATTCAGACTTGTTCCAGCCAATGAGACCATAGTGAAACAAGGAGTGAAACCTGGATGTAGGAGAACAAAATTCTCATGTTTCGAAGCAGCCTCCTGGTCATTCCCCCCCCCCCACAAAGTATGCAGTGTGTGCTTCGTGGCATAGCTGCATTGGTGTGGGGAATAGGACTGGCACATTAGTAACTGAGCAACTTGCAAAGTACTCTCCTTGGATGCAGTTTTCTGTACTCGATTGTCTCCAATTACTTGAGTTCCAGGTGCTAAAAAGTTATCATTTTGAAGTCAGGGACCAGATTGGAGTACTGTTTTGCTTATTCCTAATGTGTTAATAGTGCACATGCATACTGTCAGCTTTCTTATTTGAGATATGCTTTCTCACTCTTTAGTTTCTGCAAGAATGTTATCTGTATTCCCTGGCAGAAAAAGGACTAAGGTAAGAGTATTCCAAACACCTTAGGGATAAAGACAACATTTCTAAGGCCTTTTATGGAAATGTCCAGGTATGCATTATTTTTAACAGCTCCTTCCCCACAAGAAGATCCCTTGCTCTGATATCCTCTGATTTCCACTATTTGGAGGATTGTTTTATTTAATATATTTGTGTCTTCTCCTCAACGTACATCAGGTTACTACCATAAGGTTCGTTAGGCTGAGAAATGATGGCTTGCTCAGACTCACCCTAAAAGTCCCACATTTCTCTCTTACAAAAATGCAGCACACAGTTAACCCAATCACGAAGGCATTTTTGTAGCTTCAGAGCGACAGTGGTCAGGCTGGACTTCCCATGAGGAAAAATACAGTGAGAGTTTGGCTACTCAGACAAATCAATTTAGCAACCGTGTACGTTCTTTGGATAATTTCTAGGAAGCTCGGAATTTTAATAGTTTTACCCATCATGCTGTCACATTTTTCTCCCCAGGAACCAAGCTTGGGATCTAATAATATGTCTGGGAAGCAATGCACACAAAGGCTCCCAAACTGCTTGTGTTCTGGAAATTTTACAGAGAAACTTTCTTCTTTTTTCAGACCTCCACCAGACAAATTAGATACATTCAATTAGAAGATATCATGAAGGAAAAATCTATCAATGGTCCCTATACTCAATGACTATGTGTTACTAGATTCGCAAGTAATATGCTTCTAAGAACCAGTTGCAAGGGAGCAACAAAAGCCTTTGTCTCCTGCTTATTAGCTTCTCCAGAGGCCAACTGGTGGCTACTGTGAGGAACAGGAGTTTGAACTACAGTGGCTTGGGACTGATCCACCAGGGCCCTTCTTATGTTCTTATTTAGTCAAAAACTCAGAAGTTACCCAGGAACCTAATTTTTGTGTGACTCCTCAGTAGATCCATGAACAGAAGGGTGATGTTGGATAAGGAAAGGAAAGTACACATACGTATTGGGAAACTATATATTAAATCCCATTTTAGAAAGTTCATTCAAAAAAATCCAGATGGAGGGAGAAGTCCTTGAACCTGCTGAAAAAGTTATGTGCTTGAACTGTTTAAATCATGACGCTAAAGCGATTGGGTCTGTTTCCAAATTATGTTTCAGCTCCTGGGAAACAATGCTGCCTTCTCTCTCTCAGGCAGCGCAATCCAAGTGCGCTCTTAACATTGATGCTACGTGGTAGCGTCGACATGTCATCAGTAGCACCGACACAGGGGCGCCAATTGGCACCTCCGCATCGGTGCTACAGCCACAAGACCGGCACTGCCTGCACGCCCGTTCCGTTGCACCCGTGCTAAGCTTCCCTTGGGTTGGTCGAGGCCAGCCGGCATGGGGGAGGCTCCGTGTTGGGTAGCAAGCGGGATTGGCGGCAGGAGAGAGATTGTGGGCGGGGGGAAGGGACGTGGGCGGGTTCCGGATTCTGTCTCCTCGGATCTGCTGCTTAGCAGGCGCAGCTCCGAGTTTAGCACATAGGGCAAGCTGCATAGGGCAGGCGCAAACATGCCCTTGCTGTTGGGAGGCTCCAGCCTCCACTGTACTGGACCTCCAATCGAGTGTAGGATTGTGCTCTCAGAGGGACAATGTGGTCAACTTGTGTAAGAGAGGCAACATAGCAAAATTTGCAAAAATTCTTCCTGGGTCCAGCATAATTTGTTAGGATATGAAAGGATGAGGTACTAAGGCAGAAAATCCTCTTCCAAAAGGTAGAGGTGACTGACTTGAACCTTGACTGACTTGAAGGACAGAGGTAGAAGCTTGGAAAGTATTCCTTTTTCAGAAAGGCCAGGATCCTTATACAGTACTTTGTTCATTCAATATGAACAACAAAGTTCAGCAGTTAGCATGCATATGCATGCATTTAGCTAGCTTTTTAAAGAACTCTCAAGGATTTCAACGGTTTAAATTGTGTATATACCCAAATTGTTTGTCACAACTCATATACACAAACCCAAAACACAGCTCCATTGGAGCAGGGCTTCCAGTGGCCAACAGTTAAACACCATCATTTTCCACACACCCTTACTATTTTCTTAAGCTTTATTCTTCAATTTATTTTTCCTTCTCCATATATTCTCATGAGCTTGGTTTAGCCATAAATGACCTCCTCTTTTGCATGATTCTTCCTCTTCTCTGGTATTTTTGTGTCACAGGGCGAATCACAGCATACCATACGGTTTGTGCAAAGCATGGTTTGCAAGTCTAAATCCAATGGTAATCTACGTTTTAGTGCAAAAGAGGGAATATGCCAGGGATAGGCTAGCGCCACTGAGCTTGAGCCATGAGTCATTTACAAGTCTGTGCTCACCCCCCATGACTCGACTTGCTTGTGAGTCATAGCCTACATCCATGGCAATTTACCCCCCGGAAATTCCCGAGTCATTTTGACCTGAGTCTTTTGTGAAGCGAGCTACATTGCGGGTCAGGATTGACTCCATGAAAAAAAGGGAAGGTTCTGGGGAGTGGATGTTGGTTGTCGTTTTACGCTCCCCTGATGTTCCCACCCAAACAGCAATCAGTGTTGTGCTGAAGTCCTTTACTTCAACCACCATTTCATTTATGTAAACAAAAGCCGTGCTGTTGTTATTCAAGTGAGTGTAGCAGTGCAGTGTGCAGAAAAATGATTGCTTTCCATTCAAACCCCAGCAACAACCCCCCTCCCATTCACATCACAATTCCTGATTCCACCTTCAGAAGGAGTGCCAGGCATGCACAATGGACCAACAGAGACTGGGAGGCATCCAAGTTCATTAAGGCGGGAAGAGGTGGAACCGATAATGTGAGGGGACAGAAGCGGCAAGCAAGAGGGTGCTGGAAGGTTTAGGAGTATAACCCAATTGCAATTCTACTCAGAAGTAGTCCCATTGCAGCTGGTCATTCAATGAAACTTCCTTCCAGGTAACGGAGGAGGACTGCACATTACCGTGCCTGAGGTAAGAAGTTGGAAGGCATTTCACTTCTGTCGCTAGGAACTTCCTCCTGGCTTCCCAGTCTCCTTTTCCCCTTCCTCAGGCTACTCCAGCCGCTTGGTCTTAGAACCCCCTCTCCTTCTCTTGGGCACCTCCTTGTTCACTCTTTCATCCAGAGAAAAAAATCAGGCCACCCACCATTTGTCCAATCAATCGGCCGTTCCTTCTGAGATGGACAAGTGAACCGCTGAATCCTGGCTGCCCCCGCTTTCATGGTGCAGCTACCCCAAACAAAAATATTTATCTTTCCTCCTCCCATCTACACTCCCCAGCCCCTGCCTGGAATGAACTAAACTACCCAGCTGCTTGCACCAGTCTGAATGTCAGTTTCCGGATAAGTCTTCCCCACGTCCAGACACAAAGAGACTCACAGGGGAAGTACACATTGTTCATGACTCAAGTTTTTCGGATTCATGACTCATTTCTGAGTCAGTGGACCTGAGTCTTGAGTCATGCCTGAGTCACTGAAACACGTGACTCAAATGTACACCAGTCAGTGAAAAACACATGTTTTCACGACTCATGTAACTTTCCATACCATCCCTGGAATATGCATATGTAGGAAGAAGAATGTAAATCCAAAGCTGGTTTAGGTAATGCCTAATCATGGTTTGGTTGTGTCATATACACTAAACCCTCGTTTCCATGTTCAAAATCATTTAAAGCAAAATATCTGAAAGTAGGTCTAATATCAATATTTTAAATAGCTCAGTCTGGGTATTTTTAATGCAAGGGTCTAGATTAAAAAGATTAGGAAAAAGTAATATGAGTGATCATATTTAAACAGAAAAAGAAAAACCAGGCATGAACATATTATTCAAATGACATTGCACACAAGAGTTCTTGCAGGCCCAGCAGCTTTTCCTCATAAGTAATTTTTATTATTGGAAATCAATGTCTTCTTACAAAAATGAAATGTGAAAAAGAAAAAAAACCTGGGAGCCAAGCTAACAAATATGCTCTATCATATGCACACTCATGACACTAATTTAGCTTATTTTAGCTAGCTTTACAAATTGATACCAATAAAATAAAATAATGTGTTCAATTAGCATGAAAATTATTAATCCTGGTTGTTTTACTGAAAGAACGGAATATGTAGTTACATTTTATGGCAGTCTAACTTTCAAAGAAATATTAAAACTCCCACATAACTTGAATTTCATTTCTTTATTAGAAAAACGGGAAATACTAACCATATGAAGATTACTATATCATTTTTTAAGAGAATGATAATGGCCTTTGGAGTTTCACAATTACTGTAACAACAGCCCTCTCAATCATATTGAATTGTTACTAATAATTTAAATAGCATTTTAGGAGCCTGTCCTAATATTTATATTACTTCAGTCCTAGAAATTATTATCGCTTCAAGATATGTAATGTCATAGATATTGGCACTGCAAATGCAGTAGTAAACCTGATCCACAATAATAATTATACGTGCTTCAACAGTATACTAATCTTAGGCTTGTCCCACATTCAGGTTTTCTTGCCACTAGACTGATTTACTCTACTCCAAATACAATAATCCAGCTTCAAGTTCTCACATATGTCTCATGATACAAGAGTGAAGGGGCGGGAGGTGAGAGATCTCCACAAAGACCGTTTTTATATATTGATGACAAAGGCTCGGGCAGCACAATGTTTGAATGAGTGCTGAACTGAGGAGACCCGTGTTGGGCTGCCCGGCTCCGGAGGTGTTCATATGTTGGCAGAAGCTGCCGCCATCCCTGTCCCCTTCACGGGCCTGATCCTCTCTCCTCCTGCCTGGTTCCGCCCACTCCCCACCTCCCCCAGCCCTGAATCTCCTTACTGTTGGCCAGCACTGCTGACATCGGGCGCGTGGTGTTGGTGCGAGCGGTGGTTGTTTGTGTAGTGTCACAAACATGCTTTATATCATGTTTGTGACACTTTTTACTGGTGGTAAAACTTAAATTTATTTTCAGAAGATTTATAAACTGTTTTTTCTATCATGCAGGCAAAGTTGCGAAGGTATTTAAAAAACAACAACCAACATTCCAGACTTTTTAGCACTGGGATCCACTTTTTGGAATGACAAGCTGTCTAGGACCCACGGGAAGTGATGTCATTAACCTGGAAGTGGTGTCATGGCTGGAAGTGACATAATCAAGCAGGTAGTGCTTTCCTAAGAATGAAGCAAGCATGGAAATTGCCTGTGACAAGTAGTGAAATTGCATCATTTTGCCTAAATAGATGAGCTATCAATAATTAAATTAAAATAGTTAGAGATGAGATGGCAAGTGAATCCCCTTTGTAGCTGCCTGCCACAACCTCAGTTGGTCCCCTAAGGGAAAAAATCAGTAAGATTTTCAGTACTACCCAGTGCCAGTGCAATGTAAGTTCTTATATTTAAACCAGTTCAGGGCACAATCCTAACCACCTTTCCAGCACCAGGGTAAGGGCAATGCACATCTGAGGTAAGGGAATAAACATTCCCTTACCTTGAGGCTATCTTGATTCCCCCGCAACTGCAGAATGCAGCACATGCCCCATTGGCACAGCTATGTCAGTGCTGGAAAGTTCTATCACAGGAGAAATCCTATGATAGAAGATTGACATGATTTGTTGATGTTTTGTTACTTATTAACTGATGTGATCCATTGGGTTTTTCTGTGTTTTTACTCTTTTACTGATTTTATTGATCATTGTGTTACTCTTCTCTAACTCCTAACCTGGAGTTAGGCCGGCACAGTTAGGCCAGAAAAGTTTGGCTGGCACAAGGGCCACCGTAAAGTGTGTTTGGACCACTTTCGGAGTCAGAGAAGGCAGCAAACAGATGTGTACCATCCCCCCTGACTCTGAGAGTGGTCCAAACTTGTTTTATGATGGCCCTTGTGCCAGCCAAACTTTGCCGGCCTAACTGTGCTGACCTAACTGCTCTCAGTGCTGTTAGCCACCTTGAATGCCTTCACCGGGAGAAAAGTGGGATAAAAATTAATTAAAGAACAGTTTTTGGTTTGGATGTGGGAAACACTGCAATGAATTTAATTATTTGTGAAGCCTGGCTTTTTGAACCAGCTCATGTCACAGAGTTGTTGTAAGGATAAAGAATAAAATGAATGCACACCGTTCTGAATCCTTTGAAGAAAAGATGGGATACAAATATAACAAATAATCTGTGCATGTTAACAGAACATCCTATGAATTAATTGATATGTTAAAAATTCAAGAATTTTTAGACCAGCAAACATTTTTTTCCAATTGAGAAACAATATAAATATGGAATATAGAGCCTCTTAAGAGACAGAACATGCATATATAGTCAAGATAGAAGGGAAACAGCTTGACTCCAGTAATTGTAATTGACAGTAAGTAATTGATGGGTTTCAGCTTAATTCAGGTACACAGACTTGACTGATCCTGGATCACTGCTGTTGGAACTCCAGGTGGGCAGAGGCTCAGGGAAAGAAGGCCTAAAGAGAGCATTAGAGTTCATGGAAGAGGCAATTCAAATTAGGCACTTCCCAATTCATAGTGCAGTCTTGTGACTACATTAGCACTTTAACTGGTGGGCTGGCTATGACAAAGTAACTATTAAATAAAACAGAACAAGTTATGTCACTTTATTTTGCAACGGTGAATCTAATGTGTTTCTGAGGGATCCCATAACTCATCCATCTGAAACTTTGCAATGTTCATCATTACTACACCAGTTATGCTTCAGCTCATAAAATGTACTTGGAACACAAATGTCTGCTTATAAGAACAGCCTTCTCTCATTAGACTTGTGATAGTGTTGAATGGCTTTGTGAAACAAGTTCGATACAGCAAATGGTTTTTGGCTAGTGTCTCAGTATAAGAATGCCAAAGGAATTGAACTTTGCACTTTTTGCTGATATGAAGTAGAACAGATCCTGGTTGTCATTTGCTGGCATGGTGTTCTTTTTATACGTACATAGATTTTAATGATGCAATTGCATTTCTCAATTAACTCAATTGAATTCTTGGCAGTTAAGTTTTTGGAAGCAAGATGTTTATAGGAAATGTTCAGAGCAACCTGATCTTATACCCAAGAACACATTGTCCTTACCTTTTAAATTTGTTGTTTAACATACTACCATACCAAATATGGTATATTTCATCAAATTCTGCATTATTCAATGTTATGTAATTGCCCTCAAGATATTTACCATACTGTTGTGATGGAGATGGCACTATATTAACTACATGTGGGTCCAGGCTAAATTGAGGGACATGGATTCTCCTTGATTTTGTTAACTGCCTTGCTTCAAAATTATGCAAATTTTCCCCTTAAGAAAACTTCTGTTTCCTTTCTACCACTTTTCTTATTTCATGCTGACTGTGAATCAGAATTGCATCATCTGCAATTTTACATCAGTGCAGAGGCATTTGTCATATTCCTCAAGTCTACAATATTACATACCATGCTATTATTTTAATAATACAAAATGCTAAAATCTTTCGTATGAATACATAATTTAAAAAAGCTGTAACCCACAACCACACTTTCTGCTTTACACAGCCCACTAGTATGAATTTATCTAACACATTTTCATATTGCCCTACCTCTAAGGAACTCAGAGTGGTGTATGTAGTCCATTCCTTTTCTTCCTCCAAAACCCTATGAAGTAATTAAGGCTGAGAGATAGACAAGTCTCTATCCAGATGCAGGCATCTTGTTGTCTCATGGGCTCCCTGAGGCATCTGGTAGGCCACTGTGAGGTACAGGAAACTGGACTAGATAGGCCTTTGGCCTGGTCCAGCAGGGCTCTTATGTTCTTAAGTAGCTCTTTGGAGCTTCCAGATCTCCCTATCAGTTTATTATCATAAGCTGTCAACTGGCAATCACAGAATATGTGTGTGCAAAAAACTAGCCTGCAGACAAAAATAAAACACATGCATACACCAAAACAGTCAACAAGAAATTTGTTTTGTAACTCTTAGATACAAATACAAACATTATACATTCAAAAATACAAACAACGTATTTTAGGCATGGCCTTAATGAAACCATGGCAACCAAAAGGCTCCACTGGCATACATCAGAGATGCTAATATAACCTGGTGGTAACAAAAGCAAAATAGAATGCTTGCACCTATATCAATCAATAGCCTGAGTGAAACCTGGTAGAACCTTAAACCCAAATGTGATCATAGATTATCCTTTTACTGCAAGGAAATATGTATGTTGAACAGCTCTGTGAAACACGTAACTACAGGTGCCTTCACCACCACCCTCATATCTGCAGATCCATTACCCGTGGATTCATCTATTCGCGGTTCTCCATGGCCCCCTGCTCCCACCTCGTTTTTCTTCACTAGCAGTGGAAGCATGCGTTTTTTGCATAAGACAGGAACAGTTTCTTGCTTAACTGAGGAAAGTGACAAGCAAGGAGGCAGCCTGGATGCTAGAAGGACACAACCAGAATGTTAATAGGAAGCAAGAAGTCTCCTACCAATTTAGTTTCCTCTCTCTAGATTGCTAGCCTGCCTGTTTGTTCCTCAGTTAAGCAAGAAAATTTGTCTTTCCACTGATAATAAAGAAAAACAAAACCCCTATATCCGCGGTTTCCATACCTGTGGGGTGGGTCCAGGATGGAACTCCCACGGATATGGAGAAGGGATGCCTGTACACTCAATTTTCCAGACCACAAATGGCCAATCCTATTCAAACAATGCCAATGTGACAAGGATCATATGCCAAGCCTGCCCTGATAAAAGCAATGATGGCACAGCCCTTCCCACTGACACTCCAGTGTCCATGAAAACACCAACACATCCTCTTATTCACGCAACAGCATCCTGACATAGGCAAATCACTGGTGCGACACCAGCAGATAACCAGTGCATCAGTTCCATCACGGCTATGCATCATCACTGTGACATCAGTGCATCATCAGTGTGATGTCTTATATGTCATTTTCATAACATCAAAGGCTAATCCCTCCATCCAAACAGCTGCACAGCTGGCAGCTGGAGAAGTACAAGGATGAACTTAACAGGAGGGGGGACAGGCATAGGACCAATGAGCAACGGGTGCTGGGGGATATCACCCTAACAGCCACCAGAAATGAGCAACCCAGCAACAGGCACCAATGCCAGCCATGGGTAGATGCCCCAAGGACCCCACACATTCTGTTGTTGGCATAGCATTTTTCTGGCACCCAGGGCATGTCTATCAGCTGAATAGGATATAACGTATGTTCACACCTCCTAACCCAACCTACACACCTCGCATGTTACACTCCAATCTCCACCCTGGTTTGGTCTCTCTACCTGAGCCACATTGGTCCTGTGTTTTTCCAGCTTTATGCAGCATTCCGTGGCATGGCTTTCAGCAGGCAGATTTCTGTGCCAAGCAGGGCTATTGTTGCACCAGTATACGTTGAAATATACTCCAGATATGCTAGCATAGGATTGCGCTGTAAGTGAGTAATAATCCCCCATCTTCCTTGCCACTTTCTCATGGAAAAAACAACAACAACAGCAACAGATAGTGTGATTGTTCTTTCATTGTCATCTGGGGTTACAGATACTTTGTTTTGCCAGAGTTATTTAATGCCTGTATTACTGGGATAACAAATCAACATGAAGGATAATCTCCCTTGGACAATTATTTAAAATGCAAGTTAATAACAGTGTTAAATTAGTCCCAATGGAATTCTAAGCCAGGACCTGTCTAACACTAATTTTTATTACGGGATATCATAGTTACCTATTTTTTAAAGTAACCTTGAATTATCATTTGCTGATACAACACCTATGCCTCTCTCTCCTGTCAGCACATAGAATAACAATGGAGCTATGTATTTCAAAAGCCTATGACAAGAGGCAATGAGATTCATCCATACACAGACATGCTTGAAACAATCATAACGTATTATGGTAAATAAATTAAACATTAACAGCCCAAACCTACCTAACTACCCACATAGTGATGCAGCTGCACCAACGCGGCAACCGCTGAATCCCATGAGATAGTTTTGACCTCTGAAGGACTCCTTAGGGTAAGCGCACACCGGCCCACTGGGCCTATTCAGACCTGCACCAGGTGTGAGACCAATGGACTCAGAATATTTGATCAAGGAGCACAAGATAACCCCCACCTCCCTGTACTGTCCACCTGTGCCCCCAATGCCATTGAACGTACCTTTCTAGTGCTGGTGGTGCGCCTCCTGCAGAACCAGGAATGTGCCAGTGCTGCTAAAATGGCTGCTGGTGGCACATTGAATATGTTGCCAGAAGTCATTTTACTACTGAGAAACTGTGATCTGCTCTCATAAACAGCTCTGCAGAACGGCCCAAACCTGGATAGGATTGGGCTGTAAATCGTTTATAAAAATTATTCACTTTAAAAAATTGCCCCACCCTAATCATTCGTAAGTGATGTAGTGGTGCAGCGGGTTAAACCACTGCTGCTGGGCTTTCCGACCGGAAGGTTGGGAGTTCAAGACTGCGTGACGGAGTGAGCTCCCGTTGCTTGTCCCAGCTCCTGACAACCTAGCAGTTCGAAAGCACCTAAATGCAAATAGATAAATAGGGACCACTTCCGTGGGAAGGTAACAGTGTTCCGTGCGCTAAGGCGTATAGTCATGCTGGCCACATGACCACGGAAGCTTGTCCTCGGACAAAACGCCAGCTCTACAGGCTTTGAAACGGTGATGAGCACGGCCCCCTACAGTCGGTCACGACTAGACCATTCAGTCGTGAAGAAACCTTTACCTTTATCTTTAATAATTCATAGTATTATTAATAATTATAATACTTTATATACCACTTTTTCAACATGAGTAGTTCAGAAAGCAATTTATATACTAAAATAAGCGAATAAATGGTCCCCTATTCCCAAAGTGGTCACAATCTTAAAAAAAATACAGAAAAGACACCAGTAAAAGCCACTAGAAAAAGGCACCATGTTGAGGTGAAGAGGGACAATTGCTCTCTCCCTGCTAGTACAAGAGGACACACCACTTTGAAAGGAGCCTCTTTGCCCAGTCAGCAATAGAAGTAGTATGGTACAAACAAATCATCACATATCAAATTGCTTTCAAGAGGCGATTTGGCTCAAAAGCAGTTTGCTACGGGAAAGTTGCTTTTCAGGCAATGTCAGGAATGCAGCAAGCCTGGTATGCCTTCTGACAAGTGCAGTTTGCTTAGTAAATTGTCACCAGATACAAGGCATGGCTATATCATGTGCTGGCTTCCTATACAGTTTGATAAGATGGTTGCAAAGCTTTATCCACCTTGTGATCCCTTCCCTGCCTTGCTTCTCCTATTGTGCCCTGCTTTTCTATGGCATGATCCTGACCTTGAGATTCTAATTCATTTGTTGAGTTTTTGGCCCTTGTAGATTGCTCTTCATCCCTTATGCATTGTTATGAGGCAACTTTGACACTGGGAACAGGTAAAAATCCAGCGTATTTTCTGGTCACCACTTGAACAGTAATCTCACTTCATCATCAAATCTAAGAACACCCTCTATAGCAAACACATGATAAGGCTCTATTATCACAGAGGGAGCATATAAACAAAACCTCTCTTATAGCTGCTTGGTGCTTTGTGAACAGCTTAAGACTAGGGAACTGATTGGTTCAAGGCAAGAATTGCATTGAGATAAAATAAGGATAGTGTAGCAGTTGAAAGTGCTACAGAAATGCTAAATATTTCCATATAGATAGATCTCCATTCCATGAAGAAAAAAGGCAGTGTCTACAGGGTTGTAAGCCAATCTTATGCAAGTACTGAACAAATTGGATCTGCTTACACATCCACAGGATTCATTTAGTTACTTATTTAAGGGCGCAATCCTAACCAACTTTCCAGCACCAGGGTAAGGGCAGTGCAGCTCCAAAGAAAAGGAACAAACATTCCCTTACCACAAGGTGGCCTCCATGACGGTCCCCCAACTGCAGGATGAAGCACATGCCCCACTGGCACAGCTATGTCGGGGCTGGAAAGTTGGTTAGGATTGCGCCCTAAATGACTTCTATCCCCTCCTTTCTCGCCAAAGTCTTTGCATTATGTGCTTCTGCAACATCCCAATGAATTAACTCCACCAGACAGTACAAAAGATTATTTCAGTTATCCTGTGAAGACATTCAGTTGGCTGACCATGAAAAAGAGTCACAAGTGAAAAGGTTTTGTGTCTTAATACATTTTTCTTAAAACAAGGACACTAATTATCTAAAATTTCAAGGCACAAAAACCACAAACACAGTCTGGACTGCAGGCTTGCAAACTGGGCTAAAGACAAAACATATTTGTGTGGAAAATAAAATCGGAGGAGGTTCAAGAATTAATATCTTTTTCATTCTTCTGCCTTCTGATATGGCGGATATTGAAGGATTCTCCCACAGAGCCAGTCACCATGCGGAGAACAAAATTGCTCAATGAATTGCTTCAGTTCTTAATACTAATCTCTTTATGTCCAGCCATTCTAAAGCAAGCTTTTTGCCCTCTCTCCATTTACATGATTCATCTGAAATTGTCTTCTTGGGTATCTTGAAGAACAGATATTAATCTGTCAATAATTCATGCAGAGCAAAAGCCAGGAAATATCAAGCCGTGGCTTTAGAAAATAGCACAGGCACTGTGTTGTCCTGGTAGCCTGCAGAGAGATTATTTTGCACAGGAAAAATTTTCAAGTCTTGTATGAAACTCTTCTCTTTCCACTTACAACACAGCTGATTGGAGAGTTCAGCTGGACAGAAATCTGCAGTCAGGGCAATCCATAGGGGCAGAAACCTTAAGCAGCACCAGAAAATGCTTGGAGACCTTTATGTACTGTATAAACTTCTTCTAGCTGTTTCACAATCTAGTTGTTTCACATACAGGAAAGGTAGAAATCTTTTAAATAAATAAATATGTAGACAAAAAATAAAATGCAAATTGTACCTCTACTCAAATTACCAAAACCCATTGTAAACGTTTTGAGTATACAATTCCATGAGATGGAAGACAAAATGCAATATTCAACGTAAGTACTGGAGTCAAGCCAGTTTGACAAAGAATTCAGAGAATATCATGTAAGACCTAGCCAAGGGATGTCAAACATATGGACCGCGGGCCAAATGCGGTCCCCAGAAACAGATCTGCCCCCCAATTATAATTGGGCTTTCAGAGCTTGATAATTGGGCTCTTTCATTTCTTTAAAATATGAACACGATTTGCACATTTTCTATTCTGTCATTTGCAGATAATGAATTTCTATGAGAGAACAAGGGGATTATTTCTGGCCATCATCTGCTTAATGATGTCACTTCTGGCCTTCAGCAGGCACCATGAATGCTAAATAAAACTTTGGCCCTCTTTATGAACGAATTTGACATACCTGATCTAGCCCATTACAAGATGCTTACGGTTCCAACACGCAATCAACAATTTGCTAATACAAGTCCAACTTTTTTATACACTGATTTTTTTTATACACTGATTTGATTCAACACTGATAAGAAGGACCAGTGCAGATAAGAAAGACCTGCTGATCTCTGGAGAAGAGGAAAAAAAACATCCCAATTCTAAAAACTATTTTTTCTAGAGAGTCTATTAGAACTGCTATTTTCAGTTTGGAGATTCTCTCACTGAAGAAAGGAATGCAAAAGTATCACTTTAGCATTCCATTCTTCAGTGAGAAAGGACAAAGGGAGGGGGTCACTTTTCTTGGAGCAAGCTGAAAATAGTTCTAATTGACTGCCTACCTGACTTCTGTTTTCTTTTGTTGGGATTCAACTGCTTCTATTTAACACAGTTTTTGTTACCAGCAGAACCAGAACCAAGATTGGATCTTTGCTATTCCTGGGTCACTCTTCTGGCTAGTCCACATATGCATCACATTACACAACAACTGTGAGCAGGATAGTGTAGTGGTTAAGGAGCCGGACTAAGACCCGAAGAGCCAGGTTCAAAACTCTGCTCAACTATGAAACTTCCTGGGTGACCTTGGGCCAGTCACTCTCAGCTTCACCTAGTTCACAGCGCAGTTGCGAGGAGGAAAAACCCTGTCAAACTTGGAGGAACAGTAGAATAAACATGTAATGTGGAAAACAAATAAGCTGATAACATTGCTGAATGTATGAAGTGGCCCAACTGAAAAATCGTTCACCTTATGTAATGTAATGGTAATGTGAAGGGATCCATAAGTGTGAAGTGTTGGCTACAGCCTCCCCATTCCAGTCCCTTCTTCATTAAAACTGCTGGAAGGACAAGAGGATTTCAGTTTCATATGTTTGCTTTCCTGGCTTAAACTGGCGAGTGCATTTGTGCCCTTTTGTGATCTTTGTTTCTGGCCTTGTTTCATGCTTCATGCAGTCTGATACCTCTGACTCTGACATAGGCTCTGACTCTTTTGCTTTCTGACAATGTAATTATCCACACAACTACCTATTTTCTGACACTGCTTATGCCATCAGGTCTCTGAGCCTTATTAGGGTCCATATTCTTCTACTGGAGAGTGTCCCAGGTGAAGGACTATCAGGTTGAATTGCTTTGTGATATTGAATTAAGCAAAGGACAGAAAAGGGATAAAGAGGATCTGAAAAGGGGCCAGTGATGCTGTGAGTCAGGAAACTGAAGAAATAGGAAAGGAAAGCCATACATTAGAGGTCAGGTCCTTGATGCACTACGCAAGTGAAGAAAGGAACAACAGGGGAGCTAAGTTCTTTTGGAAGCACCTGCTATCAACACACTTTGTTGCAAGATCAGCTCGTCCAGGATTTCAAACAGTTTTCAATACTTGTACTGGTACACAGCCTTCTGATAGATTACATTCCACACTCAAAAGTTCCCCCCATAAACGCTGCATTTAAGAAAATTCAACAAATTAAACTAAATGTAAGAATATGTTCAAGTTCACGTAAAATATTATTGACTTTTTTAAAAGGTTTGGTAATAACATATTAGAAAAGGGAAAACAAAATGAGGGGTATAATAGGAATGCACCTAGAAACTGTGAAGGAAAGTAAATTTTGCAGATGAAGCACAGATGTTCACATCACTCCATGAATCTAAGAACAATTAGCAGGCACTCATCCTGATCCAGCAATTTATTCTGGGCGCAGAAGTGCAAAAGCTTGTGCAAAATTCCTCCGCACACAGCCATGTATTTACTTATATAGCATTATCAATATGTATGGTCAGCCCTGGATTAATAATTTAGCAAAATAAGCATGTGCTTGCGGCATCAAGGAAGGGGGGGGCACCAGAATTTTTTTTCCCCCAGTGCCGGATTTACTATGGACCATAGTGAAAGAAAGGGGAAAAAATTAATCAGAACACAGTATAGCAAAAGAAGGGAAGAGATTCACTGAACCCAAAATATATCAATTCAAAATATATTATATTGAACTTTTTTGGGTTTTTCTTTTTTACTAAATTCTGTTTTAAAGCACCATTCTTGTATTAAGAAAATATAAAAATTGAAATATCAGTTTTTAATTGTATGCTATAGTTCACATCCTTTTTAAAGATTTTACTATTTTTTTTTTTAAAAAATCACCTTTTTGAGGCACTGTACATACACATGATCCATATACAAGAATATTAATAATACATTACTATTATTTATTTACTATTACTATTATTATTACTATTATCTACAGTATTATTGTTATTATTGTCCTGTGGAGGTTCCAGGCCATGCCATACCTGCGTTTGATACAGCACAGGTTAGGATTGCGTCCTAAAGTATCCAATATATCTTGCAGTTTCTATAAAGCCATTAGATACATTGCTTTGTCTAAGCTTTTTTATAAGAAGATATCATTCCAATTATCCCATTTTACCCCTTTCTCCCATTCCAGATATTGTAATGATGATTGATCCATCTGAGATGAAAACCTGCTTTAAAAATAGCTATTTTATCTTTTATTTCCAATTCACTTATACATAAAGAAATCAGACTATATTCTTTCAAATACAAATAATGCAGTACATTAAATGGGAAAACTTTCACAGACATATTTCTGAAGTATAATAGGTCAAAATAGAAAAGGCTTTATGCACATCGTATTCATCAAAATGCACAAAAAGATAGCAAGGAACAAGCAACTGCTTGCACATTAACTAATTTGTGACTTCAATTACTTCCCCTGCCCCTCCCCCACCCAGGTTGCTGTGCAAGATTATTGAAGCACTAAGAAGTAGCTTTTTGCCCTGGAGAGGTAAAGGAGCATGGAAGACTGAATGGAAAGCTTGATGCTTCCTCTAGAACCATTCAAAGTACTTTAGGAGTCTTTTTTCCTCAAAGCAAAAACTGCAACATAAAAATTAGAGGTACTTTTTTTCCTTAATGAAACTAGATTGGGGTGACAGTATGCAATCGCAAAAATAGAGCACAAATCAAATAGAAGCTTATTCTTCTGTTTGCCAGGAAGTTTATATAGATCGGTGAGAAAGTAGGTTTATACTCTTAACAGAAATGTGATGAAAAAGAGGCTTCCCTTAGAAATAAACACAGCAGGAAGCAGAGAGTAAAATGGTACAATGCTGTGTAAGCTGGAACAAGGAGGACAGGGAGAGAAAAAAAATCATAAGCAGGCATGGAATTTAAGTTAGATGGCAGAGCATTTAAGCTCAGTTAAACAGTCAAGATAATTGTGGGAACTAGAATGAAATTATATTTCTTCAATTCATATGAAATATAATTTTCTAATTTGGATCTCAGCCGCATGTCAAACAGAATCAGGGAAAGTGGAACACCACATTTATTTGGACCACAATTCTTTGAAATGCTTTCTAATAAAATATTTAAACAGTTAAGCAACTTGAACTATTAAATGTTTTCCCATCTAAGTTCGGTTGTTCCTCCAACAATATTTTTTACCTTTTACAAAATTACCTTTTTATGGAGGTAAAAAAAAAAAGAAGAAGAAAAGTACAATTTGTCTTTTTTCCTCTCCATGGCTTAAGGACAGCTTTCCCTGATGCTGGGACCCCCAACCCAAATCATATCCCCATAGCTGCCTTTAGTGAAAAGAAAAAGACATTGGCAGCCCAATTCTAAAGGGTCTGTCATCACTGGTGTGGGCATACCGCTGGCTCTGGAGGCGCAATCCTAACCAACCTTCCAACACTGAGGTAAGGGCAATGTAGCTCCAAGGTAAGGGAACAAACATTCCCTTGCCTTGAGGAGGCCTCCATGACTACGATTGTATTGCAGAATACAGCCCATGCCCCATTGGAACAGCTATGTCAGTGCTGGAAAGTTGGTTAAGATTGTGTCCTGGGTGCTGTAAATGTGCCATACAGCACATTTAAGGCACCTGGCAAGGAGGGAGCACTGGTGCCTGCGGATTGCACCCAGAAATCTTAGTCCACTATCTGGTGGGCTATGACACCACTGATTATGATAGTTTTAAGAATTTAAGCCATAACCACTGAAGCGAACCCAGCCCTGGGACATCATGCACATCTTAAATTTGTACCTTCTATTTGTTCCACCTATTTATTTGTTCCACCTTCTATTTGTGGGACGTGGTGGCACAGTGGGTTAAACCGCTGCTGCTGGGCTTTCTGACTGGAAGGTTAGGAGTTCAAGACTGCGTGACGGAGTGAGCTCCTGTTGCTTGTCCCAGCTCCTGCCAACCTAGCAGTTCGAAAGCACCTAAAATGCAAGTAGATAAATAGGGACCACTTTGGTGGGAAGGGAACAGTGTTCCGTGCGCTACGGCGTAGTCATGCCGGCCACATGACCACGGAAGCTTGTCCTCGGACAAAATGCCAGCTCTACAGGCTTTGAAATGGAGATGAGCACTGTCCCCTACAGTCGGTCACAACTAGACCATTCGGTCATGGGGAAACCTTTACCTTTATTTGTTCCACCACACATGAAACACTATTTGCCCTACTTTAAAATCATATGTGCTACATTCTTCTACTACTGCCTTTCGTTCCTTTTAGTTTTGTCATTTAGAACATTCCTTTAAGTTTTGCCATTTAGAAAGGATGTACTAATGAATTTTTGAAGCCCTTATAAAAATATGAAATGGAAAACATAATTCTTACAAGATTTTCAAATTAGAACTCCCTGAAGACACTTGGTTTAAAAAAAACTGAAAATGGTAAAATTTACAAACATTTAAGGAAGGGAATCATAAGATTAAAAAAAAGACTAGAGAAGTAATTTGTGTAACGGGCAGCTGAATCCTCACTAACTTTCCACACTGCAATGCAGCAGCACCATAATGGCTTCTGCCATTATCCAGCTCAGGAAAAGAGGTTGTTGGAGGTCTCCCTGAGGAAAGGGGACATTCCTCCTCTTCTCCCAGAGTAAACCCCAGCAGCTACTATGGGGTTACTCTAGCTTGCACCAGCAAGTCCAAGCAGCCCAGTTTCAGGAAATCAGGCCGGGGGAAGGGGTTAGGGTATGGCGGTAGCCCCATCACAATTCCTGCCCCACTCCTGGGTCTGATCTGCCTTCTCCCACCTGGTACACCTCCTCCCTGCTCTGCCCTCCCCCATCCCCCTCCCCACCAAGCAGGAGCTTACCTGCCCCATCAGGCACTGTACTCGGATCTGGCGCCAGTAGGCCAGTACAGGCCTTAGCCCTGGCGCCAGGAGTGCCTGTGCTGTTACTCTTCAGATAGATATATTTCTTCAACACTTATACCTTTTCATATCCTTTCATGTTTTCCATTGTCGACATTTTTTTTCTTTTTCCGAAGGAGCTGGTTTATTACGTTTTCAGCACAGCCAAGCTACCAAGTGTGGGTATAGGATACAGTGCCAGGACTGCTGAGCTTGTGGTGTTGGACTAGTGACTCAAATGCGCTGATCTACAGCATTGCATCTCAAGGCCAGCATGTCAACAAAAGCCTACATAATTATTTATGGTGCAGTTGGGGTGGCATCAGTGGTGTCATTCAAATGATTTGGGAACAGGAACTCACTTTTGATTGGCACTTGTCGGGAACCCGGAACCAGCCACAGAGCCCGTTAGGATCCGTTCTGGTCCGTTCCTCCTGAATGACATCACTGCCTTTAACCCTCTGAGTGCTGGCCAACCAAGAAGAAAAGCTCTTTGCAGAGGAATTGGGAAGGGGGAGGAGGGAGAGTGAAGTGGGCGGAGTCAGCCCTAATTTTAACTAGTGGAACTGAGTACCCCCGTGTTCCCCCTGCATGACATCACTGGGTGGCATGCAAAGCTGCTGTATTTGTGGAACAGACAGGTGAAGAGATGACCAGAACAGAAAGAGGCAGGAGATGACCAGACTACCTACCATCATAAAGATGACCTTTCAAGCATGAAGGTCATCACTATGAACCTGCAATTTGGTTATGCAGTACATATGAAGCTACCTTGTGTGGAGTCAAAACATTGATCGGTCTAGGTCAGTATTTTTCAATGCTGACTGGGAGAAATTCTCCAAGATTTTTGTCACAGGTCATTTCCAGCTCAGGAATGAACCTGGCCTTTTGCACTGCAAAGCATGTGCTCTGCCAGTGAACTGCAGAAAAATCCCCAGCAGTCACCAAACTAGAGACCGCTGCAGCACATAAAAGCCTCCCTGGTGCGACTGGTGCTTACTGTTCCACCAGGGAGCGTTGGAACTGCCGCAACAACAGCCCCCAAGTGTCACTGTGGCTAGCCATGCCTGCCCAGAATGCCATGTGTGTGGTCTGCTGGGGTGACAGAACCCGGAAGTGGCTGACTGTGGCAACACTTGGGGGCTGCAGTCATGGCTATCCCAAGGCCCCCCGGTGGAATGGTACGCGCTGGAGGGAAACAGCAGTCACCGGATTTCGCCTGCAAGCTGGAATTTAGAGACCGCTTTTCTAGAAAAACAATGAAAGCAACGTATCACGTATGACCCATTTGCCCTATATCAATGGGGGAATGAATTTAATATTTTCAAACAGTATGACAGCTAAACGTAATTGATCCAATGTTTAGCCAGTAACTGACTTCAAACCATACGGTAGCTGGGACTCAATAAGTGGTGCTAGGCAAGTTTGAGGCAAGCCAATGAAAAGAAATAGTGGTGCCCTCCTTCACAGTGGTATAAATGAAATGCAGAAATGTTATTGGGCTGCATTACAACTAATGCTGATTTTAAGACGTATTGACTTCTATGTACAAAATGAAAAAATGCTCAAGAATACAGTTAAAAGGGAATAAAAGCAAAAATAATATTTTGAGGCAAAGTTATTTTATCCACTTTTTTTGCTTGTCTTCTGTAGTGCACATGAATTTGCTTCCTGCTAGAAGCCCTTTTAGCAATCCTGTTTTAAGAATAAATTCATGGTTCACTTAAGCAAAAATCAGAACTTCTTTATTTGCAAGGCACGCTAAGATGTACACATTATATTAAATCTTCAGAAGCTTTTCATTGGAATCATCTTAATGTACCCATTTTATAAGAACAATATTCAGGGGGCAAATTCAGTCACGCCTGTTCTCATCAAATCTGCTTATGAGCTTGGCTAAAATTCTGT
The DNA here is from genome assembly GCA_029204185.1 of Lerista edwardsae. Classification (NCBI taxonomy): domain Eukaryota; kingdom Metazoa; phylum Chordata; class Lepidosauria; order Squamata; family Scincidae; genus Lerista; species Lerista edwardsae. The sequence goes on from JAJKFI010000031.1 coordinate 11,160,494, forward strand.
TACTTTAGCTAAAACATTTCTGACTAGAAAACTGTGGGGGGAGGGAAGCTACTAAAGAAACTAAAATATTTCCTTAGTTGTCTTATTACCCTTGTAATGAAGCTGAAGGATAGACATAAGTAGCCCAAGAATGTAGAATCTACATGCTAATGAGTGGGTTTTTATGTACAGTTAAAAATTAACAACCGAATACATGTTCACATTACAGACAGACAATTATTCCACAGCCCAGTCCCAGCTGGATACCACAAATCTCTACCCAGTGGCAAAGTAAATTGCCTTGGGAAATAAGTGGACGTGACAGAATGTCTTGTACTGAGGCTCATTGGATGCACATAGGAATCTCAAGATCATTACCCAGAAGCTACTAAAGAGCCCCCAAGAGAGAGTACTCCTAAATTTTCTTAGAGAAATGAGAAATCACTGTCAATTACCATCATTGCGCTGGCAATTCTGTAATATTAATTGGTGGATAGATCATTTTTGTACTAATGTATTCTATGGTTATTAAGTACTTATATTTTCTGCTTTTCTGATTGCACTGGATAACCATCCGATTCAGTGGAATATACTACATACTGTATAGCTGATTGATATTTAAACTCTTGTTACTTCTCTTTTCAGTACATTAATATGTGATTGCTATGTGCTTTAAGTTAAAATCAACAAGAGACATGAGACATTCCACTTTTAGATCTTTATTTGTGTTAGTTTGCATTTAGCAAAAAACTTTACTGATATTTTTTGTTCCACCTCAAAGGATAACAACACAGATCAAGAACAATTTCCCCCACATCCTCTAGTCCTGCTTCCACTTAGGAACTCCATGCACAATAGATAATTCAAAGAATATGGATATGTCCTGGATTCTAGTTAAGCATGCTCTATACCATGCTCCGTTCTGATTCTGACACAATGTGTTTTTGACAGCAAATGGTTGTGGCAGAAGGTTTTCCCTTGGCAGAATTCAATCCTCATTATTGGACAACAAGAAGTGTCATATAAGATAGGGTGGTTTCCAGCTTTCAGCACCAGAGACCGTAATTGCTTAAGGCTTCTTTGCTAAGAGTAGTAGTTCATTATTACCCTTCATCCGTTTCTATAATGTAGGCTTCAGTAGTCTATAATGAGAAGATTCATGTAGGAAGCATTATAGAATTTGGAATATTTTAAGATTCTTAAAATCTCAGCAGACTTCCATTTATACATATAGTATGACTTGAGCCAAGAACTTCAAATAGACAAAGCTAGAAGAATAAATGTTGCCTTTATTATTTGATATATTATTCTGTTTTGTTTCAAATAATAGTGAGCACTTTAAAAGCCCTTGTCAGAGTGAAAAGGCAGGATACAAGGATATATAAACCAACAGAAAAATAAGGGAAATCCATGCAAATCCTCTCATAAACTACTGGTATACACAGTACTAGAATACAACCCTAAATGAAAAAAAGAGGGCATGAACATCTCAGCCTAAAAAACATGTTGCTAAGCAAAATGTTGCTAAGGCTGATGCAGTGAGTTGCATCACTTTGTGAGTGATGCATTGACTTTCTGGAACTCTATATTTTCTCAGAATACAATAGCTTCAACATCATTCAATTAATTATTCTCTGTCTAGGTTTATTTAAGTCCCCAAAAGGACCACCATAGAATCCAACAAAATTACATAAATCAACTGCTTAGTTCTAGTATCTGCTTGAACCCAGAACACCCATATTTTCAGGCATGTCAACCACACCTGCATCCAGACTGGTCAATAATTGCAATATCAGCAACTAGAAGAGGCTGCGTTTCAAACTCCATGAGAAGAAATGGCAGTGTATTATTATTTGAAATAATTCTCAATACAACTGATATAGGGTGATGATCACATACATTTCCATCCAAAATTCAGATTTTATTAGGTATAAATTTGATGACCCCTGCTAACTGGGCAAGAGGCACTTTTTCAAGTGGTGTCTTCTTATATTTAGCAGGGAAAATAATGTGCTGTTCTATACTCCAGCACAGTGTCTTTTCTAGTGGCTGTTGCTGGTGGTGTTCTGCATTTTTATTTTTATTTTTAGATTGTGAGCCCTTTTGGGACTGGGAGCCATTTAACTTTATTTTTTGCCTGTAAACAGCTTTGTGAACTTTTGTTGAAAAGCAGTATATAAATACTGATTGATTGATTGATTGATTGATTGATTGATTGATTCACATATTGACTGCATTTTGAGCAATTTTTTTTGGCTGATGATTTTGTAACATGCCATATAATCTAGATCATTTGAATTTGACATAATCTGCTCAAACTTTGCTTCTACAGGAGCTTCTAAAGCTCGTCCACTTACCTGAGAGTAAGTAAGTCTCATTGAATTAAATGGAACATACTTCTGAGCAGACATTCATATGAGTTTATTTTGAGCAGAGTGTTTTAATCTGATGTACTGAAACACATAACTCCCCAAGTTTTATTCACTGTCCTCCCAAAAGTATCTATTTTATCATTTTCAGTAAGATTCTTCAGTTTATGCACTTCCACCTGTTCCCTTGAACACAATTGTTAATTCCATTGGTTCAGTGAAAAAAATAAGTCCCATGAAGATATTTTGGAGATTTTTTAAAACTAGTTCCAGTTTTTGAAAATTCCATATAGGATACTTGTAACTGTTAAGATTTCTTATTTATTTTCATTTGGCAAGGTGAGTACTTAAAATTAACTGTATTTGTTCACAAGACAATCACACTCACACAATCTGTGAACAATCCAGGCAATCCAGTTTAGTTGGTTAACTAATCCATACTAATCATGTTTATTGGTAGAGCTTTATAAGACTTGAGCCATGATATAGACAATTCCTGCATCCTTCTTTATTAAACCTGATTTCGGCGCTGGGTTGGATTGCACCCTTATTAACTTGTAACTAACAGTCCATCAATAGGTGTCACTGATTGGGTAAAACAAGTCGATTTTTGGAATAATATCTGCAAACTGAGTAACTACAATAACAAAGCTCTGTGTACGTGTTTAATCCTGGCCAAGATAAGTAGTCAGTGAATTGAATTTTCAATGTTCCTGTCAGTAACTAACCATTATTTTTACATAATTGATTTTTAAGTGATTGAGGATAGGGAAGCCAGTCTTAAAAAGACTTAGTGCTGGCTTGTCTTTGGCGCTATAAAATCCTAGTCCAAACACTTGCATTGATCCCCAGTGATTGACCAGCTTGCTTATCTTTTTCTAGTCTGAATGCATCAGGTAAGTGAGAAAACAATCAGAAAGCTGTCTCATCTCAACTTGGTTTGATTTCTGTGACAACATTTGCCAGACCAGGAGACCCATACTTCAGGCATACTGTTTGCCGTACAGAGATAATTAAAACTCGACATATTTGCCAAAAACTATAGACAGAGTTACAGTTCAATCCTATATTTTTCCCCTTGCAGATGCAGCCAGGTCCAAAAGTACAGCATCCTGCCGGGTGGCAATCCTGGAGGTCCCCTCTAGGTAAGGGAATGCTTGTTCTCTTAAGCCTCCAAACTTAGCTGTTGGCATGGAGGGGTCTGCTTTCACTGGCACAGGTCCACTTGAATCCGGGCCACTGATTCAGATCTGGGAAATGGGTTTGGATTTGGCAGCAGCTACTGCCTCCACCAAACCTACACCCTTCCCAGACTCGATCTACCCTCATCCTCTCCTCTGCCTGTGTCAGGTGGCAGGTCCTGAGACATCACCATGCACAGGAACACTACAACCTCCCTGCTAGTGCTTCAGCAGCATGTGGCTCCATGCACTTTTACAACTGCCCTATTGGATTGGTTCTATAGGACTGGGTCATTAATTGCATGTACAGACATGTCCCAGTATCCACTGTTTCGGTATCCACGGTTTCAGTTATCCACAGACACCAAAGATACTAGGATGCCTATTAAAAAGATAGGGGAACATAAAACAAATCTTTTTTTTTTACCTTGTTACAGCAAAACCACTAATGTTCCCCTATCTTTAAAAAGGCGTTGCCAGTATCCACAGTGGAGTCCCGAACAGAATCCCAGCAGATACCTGGGCATGCCTGCATTTCCAGGCTTCTAATAGTTTCATAATTACTTATCCTCCAACAATCTTCTGATCACATGGAGGATGACTGCCTGATTTTCAGCAACTTCCCTCCTGTTCAATCCTCCATGGCCCATCCCTCTCTGTTCACGAGGGCTCCTTGCTTAGGAGCTGCTTTTCAGAAAGGTGCAGGGGGCTGCTGCAGAAATAGGGAAGTTTCTCCAATAAGTACTTCCTTCTACTAATGCAACATCTGGTTCCAACGCAGCACCTACTGCCTATAATTCAGCAAACTAAATTCTGTTGGTTCAACAGATTAAAATGAGCCTATGAGAACATCAGCAGCAATACAGGAAGAATTATGAACAGCAACACAGGTAGATTGCCTCTTAACCATACATCCAAAATCCAGACTGAAATCCAGACAACTTTTGTCTAAGATTTTTTTTTAACTTTCTGTAGGAAGAAGACCTTGTGCTCATTCCCACGTATAGGCTGTAAGTTCTATCCTCTGCTCTGTGGTGTGTGCCTATACAGACATTGTTGAAAGATGTCAAAGAGGCCAGCAGACACCCAAATGGGTCACAGTGAAAAAAGCAAGAGGAAGCATTTCTCATTTTAAGCAATTATTCCAAATCCAGAAAAATCCAAAATCTGAGCACCTTCCCATCCCTAGCAGTCCAAATAAGGGATAATCAACCTGTACTATCACAAGACCTGGTCCTAAAAGAACTCTTTTAGGAGTTCTTACAAACTAAGGCCACACAGACAGAGACCTTTTAACATTTTAAATGTGGTGGGACTAACTTGAACACAGGGACACTTTCCTGAAAACAAATGATTCAGAATGCAGCAAAAGCATGCTTGAAGCACTTACACCCACACGCCCCTATGTTCACCCTCAGGTGCTAAGAGACAGAAAATAATCATAAATGATGAAATACTCTGTGTCACCCAACATTTGCTTCATTCTTTGACTGATCATTTCATTTCATGCCAGGTATTTGTTCAGCCTGCTATTTGCACAGTCGGAGCAAAGCTTAGAGAAAAAAAATAATTTGCCAGTTCAGTTGTGCTCTCCTCCTCATAAAACAAAAATACCACATTAAGAAATGCTAGAGAACATGAATACAGATTATTTATTTAGTCCACCAAATCAGTGCATAAAAAGAAACTGCCATTGATTCTCCAAGTAAGTTGGTAACTAGTATGCACAGAATAGCAAGGAATATACTGTACATGACGGCATAGCTGAATGTTCATTAACACCTGAAAACATGATCATATAAACCCTGGTTTCTTTCTCCTAATCCAGGAGTCTCCAAACTACCAGGGCCAAATCCGACCTGCCGCAAGATTTTTCCAGCCCATGAAAATCTGTAAAATATTTGATGTGGCTGCCCTACTAAAAAGTCTGGAGAACCCTGTCCTAACCTGACTGAGTACTTAAGCAGCCAGCACTTGAATTTTAATCAGGTTCAAAGTATTTTAAAGCAGTGGTTCCCAAACTGTGGTTTGGGGCCCACCAGTGGGTCGCAACCTGATTTTGGATGGGTCACGAAACTGACAATCTGCTACCATATGGAACCCTATGGAAAGTGAAACTGAGCCACACATGCATGTTTACTCACAAGTAAATGACTATGCCTCAGTCCACCGCAAACAGGAATGTTAGGCCACCAGAATGGCCCCAATCCAATGAATGCTAACTAAGCATTGTACTGGCAAAAATACGTGCAGCAAAACTGGCAATGCACGTGGCTGGGCTGGTGGCCGCATGCACACACCAGTGGAAGAACCAACAACAACTAGTGCCAGCACGTTGGCAGCGGGGGTGGACAGTGGGAGGACTGGGGGAACGGGAAGACTGGGGGAGTGTCTGGGTGAGGAGAGGTGGGAGGCAGAACAGGGGACAGAAGGGGTAGATCCCTGAAGCACCAGGATCCTAGCGCTAGTCCTTCCCTCTTCCTTATTCTCAATTCTGCACCAGCAAAATGGATTTTGAAAATAAAGAGAGGAATGAAACAGAAGACAACGTGGAGGGAAGAAGGGGTGACGGGATAAGTTATCTCCAGGTAGCACTCTAGCCCACCATTCTCCTTCACAGTTCCTCTTCCTCTCCATTTCTTCCTTCCTTTTTGAATACAGCAAGTGCAGGAGAAGGAAGAGGAACAGCAGCAGTGAAAATGGATGGCCACCCCCACCCCACCCCCAATGGCTGCCTATTAGCTACGGATGGGCAGCATCTGAAAACTCAAGTCAAGTGCCAGAAGATCTTGTGCAAGCTCAGGACTAAGTTTCAATCTGTGAAATGTGAGGAAGTCTGCTTGTTCGTTTAAGATGTGCAGTGACATCTCATTGTGACTTGCTCTGAACTATTCCGTGGCGGCTTGGGCTCCACCGCGGGTTACTGACCCACTTTTTTTGCCAGGTCTTGTCCAAGGGGAAATGGTGCTAGAAGAACCACTGAAATTCTGCCACCCCCTCTCTCGTCCACTTCAATTTAGAGGCAGAAATGGAACTATTACAAGGTGCTACCTCCTTTTCCCAGTGCCTGCCTCCTCCGCTTCAGCTTGAGTAGATGGAACTACCTCTGCCCCTCACCAGCACGTTCTGCCCCTGCCTGTACACTAGACCCCTTCTGAAGTCATGCCCAACATTTTTGTTCGCTTGTTTATTGAATGAATTTATACCCTGCCTTTCTCTTGAGTGAGAGCACTCAAGACGATTTACAGATTAAAGAACAATAAAAGCAATGAAACGATAAAAAAGGCAAAGATCCTCTATATCCTCCTCCTTTCTCATAAAATAGAACGGCAAGGCAAAGCTGGTACAAGAAAGCCAAGAGAAGGGTGGGGCAAGAACCAGGGAAGGTGGTGGGCAGCTGTAGGAGATTCCTGCCAATTCACTCCCTCCTCCAGCCCACTACAGAGCAGCCATACAGGCCACCTCATGAGTGGGATGCACCTGGCTACTACAGTGCTGAACAAAGTTGTGATCTGAAACATGCTGAAACAATCAAATGAGCTGCTTTGCTACTATGCCAATACTGGCAGAATATGGTGACTGTATCACTACCATATTCATAGAGAGTATGAACCAACCAACACTACCAAATCTTCCAGAATGTGTATGGCCAATGTCACAGGCTAGGTGAACCTTTTATCATTTAGGGTGCAATCCTAACCAATTTTCCAGAACCAAGGTAAAGGCAATGCAGCTCCGACGTAAGGGAACAAATATTCCTTTTCCTTGAGGAGACCTCTGTGACTACTACTACACTGCAGAATGCAGCACTTGCCCCATTGGCACCGCTATGTCAGTGCTGGAAAGTTGGTTAGGATTGCACCCTTAATATGATTCAAGCAAGGTCCTGCTATAAGATCATATGTTCTTAAGAAAAGGCTATAAACCTAAAATAAAATAAGCACCCAAATAATCTACTTGGGTTTAATGTGTTGTTTCAGTTGGCAGCTAAACTGCACTAGTATTTTATAAGCAGGCTGTCATAATCCGTCTTCCTTCTCCTCTCCACTAGCATCTTTGAAGTCAATGCCCTTTTAAGAGGTTAGCACTTTTCATGAGCATTTAAGAAATCTAATCAATTGATGTCATCATTTATTACGAGCTGAAAGTTATTCTGGAAGTGTTGCTGGAGGACTAAACCAATCCATTATATCATCTCTCTGAAACAAAAAGATCCCTGGGCTGTCTTCAGGCATTTGACTTACAGTCAAATTTATGGCTTAATTTAATACCCATGGTTAAAAATGTTATACTATGTAACAAGCTCTGTACTGCCCTGGAACCTCAATCACACACATCTTTGAAGCACAGCCCTGCCTCATGGCAGCGCAGCTGCTCCCTTCATCCAGTGACAACGGCAGAACCAAACTGCCCCACACCCCAGTTCACAAGGAAGAGGAGTTCAAGTGGATGCCGACCTGGTCCAATTTTGTGAGCTTAAACTAACACTCCCCCTACCCTGGATGCAAGTCTGCTAGGGTGCCTTGGACAGCTTGGTATTCTTTCACTGTGCCACCACTACAGCACTGCCAGACAATGCTCTGTAATCCTGCTCCAACACATAGCTATGGTGAAATTTCATTGTAGGAAGGTAGGCATTACACATTACACATTACACTCACTCCTAGGCAGTTCAGAAACAAGCAATTATTAAAGTAATGTTCTGTTGGAAATAATGCAAGAATGCATTTAATTTGAAATCTTGCGAAGTGTTTCTTTTCGGTTTGCTTTTTAATCCCATGCAGTTATATAAATCCAATTTTTGCATGCAGAGTTTTGGCTTCTCATTTACCATGCATGTCTACTCAGGTGCAAGTCACACTGAGGTCAATGGGGCTTACCTCAGGGGGGTGAAGGAAATTCACAACAGCAGGAAGAGTCTTCCACTGTTGTAAACTGGTCCTTGAAGGCACATAGGGCACATAGTCGGTGGCCATTTTAGAACTGCCGCTGCAAATGGCAGCGGTTCTGGTAGGTTGCTGACAGGAATGGGTGGAATAGGGCATGGATAGAAGGCCTGGGGGGGGCGGAAGTCAAGAGCAGGCAGGGGAGCAGATATCAGCAGTATCAGCACTGCTAGAATTTTGGATCTCCCACACAACTCCTCCTCAGGTCACTTGGACATGCACCAGCCAAAGGACTGGCGCAGGTTTGAGTAGAACCACAGGGAACCATGATGTGACACAGTGGGTAACTAAAACTTTACTTCCCTCTCCTGTCACACCCCGACACACCATAAGCCTTCTTGGCACATCTGCATCAGTGAAGGAGGAAAAGGATAGGATTGGGGCCCAAATGACAAATTTTATTCTAATCAGAATTATATTAAAGGGTCTTTTATAGCTCTCAAGTAACCATAACTTTTGCAAGAAACACAAGGAACATTCAAAAGTCGTCAGTAGCAATTTGCTTCAACTCTATGATGCTACATCTTCTTGCTAGACTTGATGGCCCATGGAAAACAGCTACACAGTAACAATGAAAACTGCAGCAATCTCGTCAGTATAATTTTTGTTCTGATGGTGATGCGTGGTTCTTTAAGATGACAAATAGCCGCTACAGCAGTGTCAGAGCCCCAACAATCCATGAAAGAATCTTATTTGCCAAACAGATGCCTTGTACAATCAGAATCTCAAAATACCTAGAACAGAGCAGCCAGGATATCAGAAGTCACAAACCATTTATATAATGAATTTTAAAAACCGGGCTGTCGGGATTGCACTATACAACAAATATATTTGGCTTGATCCACTGATTTCTTGTAGGCATGAATGTTTCAACGTGCGTGCCAATTCTATGCATACTTACCTGGGAGTTAACCCCATTTAACACAGAGACTTTCTTTCATGTAAATGTGCAGAACATTGAACTGCAGACCCTTCTACCCAAAACAGCCTTAATATGATTAATTGCATTAATTACAAGGGGCAGTTCTGCACACACAATGAGGAAGAGAGCTAACACAGTCATCAAAGTGGATGGGGAGCCCACTTACACAGCAGCACAGGCTGAGTCAGAGTACTTATGGGTCAGAGTACTTACAGTATATCCATGATTCGTTACAAAATGAAATCTGTAGTTGAACATTTTGGCAATGAACAAGATTTATAACTGTGCCATAAAATAAACCCAATCAAAATCCTAAATTTCTTTCTATATTTTAGGTTTGGTACTGCACAGATGATGATGATAATAGACTAACTCTGAATTAACAGTTTGCCTTTTCTATATGATATACGAATGCTTACTGATATAGGATTATTTATAATTCTCAGTATATGGTGGAAAGCATTTCAGCTATTTACAGGTTGTTTACATATTAAATGGTACCTGGAAACATCCATGCATCTGGATACATTCAACTGTTTGTACCTGGATACAGTTATTCAATGCAAGCACAACACATAAATGTACAAAGATTGCTGATCTGTAAAAATGAACCCAAGTACTATAATTCATATAGGACTGTGTGCACATACTGTATACACACGGATATAGACATTCTCTTCCTTGCTACAAAATATTATTATAAATGGACAATAGATTAATACTGAGCAACATAAAATTTATGGATGCTTACAGAATCAGTGCCCCAATCCCATTCTGAAGTCCCACTCTTCCAGTAAAATATTTCCAGTCCAGTTCTTGCATAATATTTAAATTGCTTTAAAAAAATATTTTTGCTTTTTAAAACGTTCTTTTTAATTGCTTTGCTAAACAAAGAACAGGTGGGCTTGCATTATCCACAGGTTCAACATCTGTGGAAATGAAAATCTGTAGATGCTGAACCCGCCCCCTGGGCCCACCCTGACCCTCTGAACTGAACTGGAACTATGCTCCAGTCTGGAGAGTTTTCTCCAGGTCTCAGAATGCCTTATACGGGCATAAAAATGTCACTTCTGGTTTCGCCAAAAAACCGAAGTAACTTTTTCTGCCTAAGCAGCCATTCTGAAGCCCACAGAGGCCCCGGGCAGTCACACGCAGCCCCTGTGGGCCTCAGAAAACCCTCTAGACCAGTACGGAGATCAGCTCTGGTTCGGTTTGGAGAGCCCCCAATTCTGCAGGATTTAGTATCCGCAGAATTCTGTATCTGCAGGAGTGGAACCCATGCGGATATCAAGAACCCACTGTAGAGCAATTACTTTTTTAAAGAAAAAATAATTTCAAACTTTTTAAAAAATAATCAGGAAGTGTAGTTCAGCATATTTTGTTTTAAACCTGCAATTAAAAAAAAGAATTAAAAAAACCCTTGTTTTTCCCATACAAGTTCAAACAATGGGGAATTTCTCATTTTCAAAGATTGTTGCTTCGAGGGCACATGAGTATCACCCTTTACGAACATTTTAAAATCCACAACTCCTGCTGGAAAACAAACAGAGTGGATTTTCAAGGAGTAACAAAATGCTACAACAGTAAATGGAGCAGAACGGAAGAAATCTGTTCACTCTTAATAAAATCTATGAATGAATAGAAATGAATCAGGAAGAGGGTTAGCAAACAGGAGCTAAAAAAATCTAATAGAAAAGGACAGACAAGGAGAAAATGGCTGCTTCCACCAAGAATAAAAAACGCATTTTGTTTTTTGCTAAGTCTATACAACTCTGTTTGCTGATGACTGCTCATTATCTAGTCCTCACAAAATTATGCAATATCTGGCTGCACAAAAAGATGAAGGCAGTAAACCCAGCAGCACCTTCCAAACCCAGTGGCATCCATCCCTACCATTATACCACCAGTGCTGCCCTTGCTCAGAGGAAAGGGACTTTTTTCTTCAAAAGGACACATGCAACATCAACGCTGAAATGCATATTAGGAAAAAAATAGCTAAACAAGACTTTCCTATCCACTATCACCCAGTCTGGAGAACTCAGGTAAAATAGACAAACGTCATCAGCTTCCTTGGGCATTTCTGGACTCACTGTTGAAACTGCAAGGAAACTGTCATTTCCCCCATTCTTTTTGTTGAATAATTGTGGCAGCAAGAAAGCCAGTGGCTAGAAAAGACCAGAGAGGCAGAATGGCCACAGGCAAAGCCAGTGGTGGGCAATGTTCTTCTCTAGACAAGTAGCTTCTCCTCAGTCCGATTTGCTGGATCCCTAAGGTTACTTGAAGGAAAGGCAGTTTTCACACACTTTTTTTTAATGTTAGCACTACATTCAGTTCACTCTTGAAAGGACTGCACTAATGGAAGTTTTGGAATAGAAGATGCATATGTGAAACTACAATTCATAGATAGTACAGACAAGTCGTGGATCTAGGGGGGGGCAACGGGGGCACAAGCCCTGGGCGCCATCTTGGGTGAGGGCACCATAACCATGGTGTGCCCCACCCCAAAATGGCGCCCGTGGCCCGCCCAGGCCCTGCGCCGCGTTCTCCTCGCTCCGGCTGGCCTTAAAGAGCCAGCCGGAGCGAGGAGAACACGCTGCCGCCCAGCGCCCTGCCCCCCGTCTTGAGAAGCTGGAGGGGGCGCTGGGCGGCAGCGTGTTCTCCTAGCTCCAGCTGGCTCTTTAAGGCCCCAGCCGTGTTCATTCTGTTCGCTCTCACCAGCTTTAAAGGGCCGGCAAGCGAACAGAACGTTCTGTTGGCTCCCGTCGGCCCTTTAAAGCCGGCGAGAGCGAACAGAACACGGTGCCCCGGCCACGTTCTGTTGGCTCCCGCTGGCCTTAAAGGGCCGGCAGGAGCAAACAGAACGTGCTTCTTAGAGGGGGCGCATTTTCATTGGGCGCCATGGGCGCCATTTCTAGCAGATCCGCCCCTGAGTACAGATTCAAGTACAGTTTGCAAATGATAAAAGAATAAAGAATAAAAGATCAAAGAATACTGTACAAAAATTTGGTCACTTAAAAAAATCTTGCCCATAATATATAATCTGTGTGAAAGGCATATGAAGAAAATGTTGAGGAAAAAAGACAACTTTTAGAATTGATGGTACGAAAGAAAAATATAATTTTTCAGAATCTTGGAAAATGAACAGATGGAAGAAAATCTTTACTGAGAACCAGATTAGCAGCTGTTACATCAATTGAACTATTATCTAATATATAGGAAGGGTTTTTGTGTGGACATTTAGCTTGACAGCTGCTTTTGAACAATAATACAGACTCTCGCACACACACGCGCACTTGTGTGTGTGTGTGTGTGTGTGTGTGTGTGTGTGTGTATGTGTTGATTGCTCTTGGAATGAACCCAAGAAGCAGGCTTAAATAAAATAGTTACTTTAGCTTGCAGCTTTAATCACCATCCTCATTAAGACAGATGCGGGTCTCCAGAGAGCTAATGCAGTTTTCATGACAGTAGATCAACAAACATCAACTTGACTTCAGTTAAGGCACTTTACCAAAAGTGACAAAATGGCCTCTCTAGTATAGAAAAATTGTTACCCACCTCTTTTCAAAATGATCTCACAAATTACTGTCCTACCATTTCTCCTCTTCCTGATCACAACTAGTACGAAACTGAAATGTCCAATTTAATTAATAGTAATATGATACCTTCCAAAGATGTATCTGATTCCATTTGAAGCCTATTGAGATAGTTTGCTTTCACAAATGCTGCAAGTGAAACTACTCCATGCTTATACTTCACATGTAATCGCTGCCAACATTTTTCCCACATCCATTTTTCCATCATCCACATGTGGTGGGGTAAAGGCATACACCTATGTACAAAAGTAATAATGCAGAAGAAAACATCTTCTTGATAGCAAAACATTTTCCCTTTAACAAAATAAAGCTTCCTTATCGAGAAGATATGCCTTGGAATTCCTGAAGAATTTATACCCCGCCTTTCCCATGTCAAAACAAGGCGGCTTACAGAGCTACATAGAAAAAGTACAATGTAACAAACAAGTGAAAAACATCAAAAACGAAAGTATTAAAAATATTAACATTAAACACACAGAGAGAATTTCAAAAACAGGGCAAAACCCAACACATCTCGTTAAGCCATAGATCAGGCGGGGGTGGTGGTGTGACAAACCACTTGTCCAGAGGAGCATCCACGCTATAGCACTATTTCAGATGCACAGAGGGCAAACATTCACGCATCATTCAAATTCCAGACAAAACAGGCATGTTTTGAGCCCTCTCCAAAATGCCGTGAAGGAGTGGGTAATCAGACAATATTAGTCCATCAGTACTAAACAATTAAATGCCAGCAATAATTCTAGTACCACCCTTCACTGAAACTTTATCACGGCTCCTAAATTACAAAAACCTAAATGGCAGCCCTCAAATAAGGCAGACTAGACTAACAACCCAATCCTACCTAACTCCCCATGCTGTGATGCAGTTGTACCAACATAGCATCTGCTGTATCCTACAGACACTGTTCCGGTTGCCTTCAGAGGCTTAAAGGGCTCCCAAAATCCACAGATTCCAACATCCACAGATTTTGGTATCCATGGAGGTTCCAAAATGGAACTCCCACAGATAATAAAGACCTGCTGGATGTATAACTCCAGTCAAAGGGGTGCTTAGTAAATACTTAGGACTGGAGAACATGTTTGAGTTGTCATGGTGGTGATGGTGCTGAAAATGACCTTATGGCAACTGAGACACATCACATGGGCAACCAGACAAACCACCTGGCTGTCTCCTCAAACTTATGACAGTTATTTTGATGGCGTAAGTCCGAGGAGATTCAGGGAGCATACTGGGGTGGGGAAAGGGGCATAGAATCTTAGTGTTTTACTCTACCACTGAGATCTTCCCATTCCACCCTCAGCCAGGTCTACTCCCCTCCCCAAACTGCCTTTGCCACCAACCTACCTGCTCCAGGGGGCGGGATCTGGGAACCGATGTTGCATGAACAGGGCCTCCTGCCATTTGCATCAGCTTCCGCACACCATGGTAGTGCAGCTTTTGCAAAAGCATCTGGGGCTTTAAGGTGGCAGATGATAAGAACTGCCACCATAAAGCTCCTACAAGATTGGGCTGTCAGAGGCCACTGGAAAAAAACAACACGAACCCTCACAAAGTGATGGCCACGCTCTACATGGTAATTGCCTCTAAGCTATATGAATCAGATGAAGATCAATCACCATGGAGATTTCAGTGACAGTTTTCAGTGGCATTCCTATGGCAACAGTAACGTGAGTTACAGTCCTTACAATTAAAATAACTATGTTCATATTGTGTCCAAAACTAACCCAAGTTTTCCCTTACTATTAGCTTCAGTTTTTCTTGTTATACTTTAAATAATAATACTCATAATCAGCATCAGCAGCCCTACTGATACCAAGACAAATTTTGCAGTCAATTAAGAAGATCTATTGGACCGTGTGAGGCAGCAAGGTAAAATAATTAGTATTAAGAATGCTCATGAGACTGTCAAACAGTGCTGTTGATAAACATAACTCATCGTCTACCGATGGAAATTTCTAATGCAAAATATAGCAGAACGCGCATCTAATGTTGTTTGTTTTTTCTTGGATGAAGGGTAAATATAGGACATATAAAATTAAATAGCCTTGCTTCTTCAAGAAGGTAGTTTGTTTAGACAAACTAAAGCAAGTCCAAAGAGTTATGTTTTCTGAGGCTACGAATTGATGTGATGGAAGTAAATACTCAAAATGAAGCACAACAAGCAACACTCTGTTAGCATCACAGAATCTTAGATTCGGTGTCAAAGACAGATCTATTAAATGCTTGTCACATCTCAGAATTATCCATGATGTGAATAATGAGAAATTCTTGCCAATTACGGGGGTGGGGTGGAGTTGAATAAATCTTTCATTTACTTGTAATTACATTACAAATGTTCCTGTAGCAACTAAAACCAGCATGAAACCAGACCAGCCAGTTGTTAGAATGGGAAAATCAATAACTCCATGTTTAGAATATGCGAGTGATGTCTCAGCCAGAGGCTGAACAAAGTTGGGTCTAGAGCAGTGCTTCCCAATCTGTGGAGCGTGACCCATCATTGGGAAGCAAAACTGAGCCATTCCCCCTTATATTAAGGGAAGTGGCCCAGTTTTGGGTTTCCTAATGGCATCACAGCAACTGCAGCACCACGGGAGCCCTTGGGCATTTTTACTAACTTGGTGGGTCAGGGGGAGGCATCAGAAGGGTTGGGGTGGATTTAAAGCAAAATCCGGAAATGCACTTTTGAGCTCAAAATGGGGCTTCTCTTTGGCTCAGGGAGACGGCTGCGGCCCTCCTTAACCCTTCTGACGCGCTCCCCCCCCCATCCACCAGGTAAATAAGAATGCCCAAAGGTGCCCATGGTGCTGTGATAGCTGCAGTGCAATCAGAACACCCTCCTCAGCCCCAATCCTGCCCCCCAGCAACTAACAGCATTCCCAACGTCTGAGTAGAACTTTGGGAACTGCTGGTCTACAGTCCTTCTGGCTTCTCTCAAAACACATTTACTAGATAGCTTTGGAGACTTCTGTGCAGAAAGTTGTCAAATATCTATACACTGACAAAAATAAAAGGCTCATGTTTAAGTAATCACCAAATTTAATGAAAGTGTTCCTCCAAAAAACAACAACACACAAAACCTTTGTTTCCCCAAAATAGTAAATGTTCACCAAATTTTAGACTACCTAATAATCGTAAAGTGATAACCACACATTGAGTTCTCGTCATTTTTGTAAAGTGTTTGACAGTTAAGAAATGTGTTTGTCTCCCCAAAACAGTAAATTTTCATAACATAACCCAAACTCAAACCCTAACCCCGTGTTTGGGGCGTATAATTCTGCTAGCTAAAGAATAGTATTGTCGCGTAAATGTCACATTGTACATTTCGTGAACATTTACTAAATTTGGTGAACATTTACTAAATTCGGCATAACTATGGTTTGTTTTTGGACAACAGTGCTAGGGGCTCACAGTTTAATGTGGTAAGCATTTAATTTGTTCCCAAAAGAAAATTCAAGCACTGTCTGGGATCTGGTCTGGGGCTTCGCTTACCCGGCATGCTCAGTATGGCCAGGACCCCGGCCAGCAAGTTTTCCCACAGTGACAGCAGTGGAAGCAGCCTAGGGCCTCCCCGCCCTGTTGGTGGGACAGGCCACAAGAAGGGCATACGATGCCCCGCAGGGTCTTGTCCCCATGCCCCAATGGCCAAAGGGATGGAGGCAGTGGTGGCAGGCCCAGCAGCACAGCAACAGGCACTGCCACAGCTGAAGGGGAAGGTGGCCCGCCCTTCCCCCTCTGTCAGTCAGGCCAGTCCTGTCGCAATTGAGGGAGAAGTCCGCCCTGGAGACGGAGGCCTGGAGCAAGAGAAAGGGAGACCCTTGTCAGCTGCCAGGGAAGGGAGGGGAGTGTTTGCAGGACCAAGGACCTGGGCTTATGTAGCCTGGCTGGGAGGAAGGAGTGAAGCAAGGGGGCTCCAAATAACCCTAGGTGACCCGGTGATGAGGGCAGGCTGGAGGAGGCTGGCTAGCATGTAGGATGCTGACCAGCTGGTGAATCCAAGCAAGGCCGCAGAAAGAGACGAGGACCAGTAGGTGAAGGAACCCCCAACTCTGAAGCTACTGGATCCCATGAAAAGCTGGGAGGCTTGAGGGAACCCAGCCACATCCTTTGCCAGCTCCAACTGCTACTTCTCACAATACTCTAATGCCGTGCAGCTGCCCCTCACTAAAAGGCGCCGATATGCACTATTTGAAAAGTATCACATACCTCTTGCAGTCATTTTTCCATTTTTCCTTGTTGGGTGCTTCAACTGAGGAAAACTGTGTACAGATCTCAATACTGATGCCACTTGTGTTATTTGATTCTTGGTTGTTCTGAAATACAATCAAAATGCAACAGTTAAAGTGGGAACATGTAAATAATAAAAAGACTACCAATCATCTTGCACAAAATCTACATGGTTTTCAGACATCCCATTCACAGTAAACTTCCCTTGCTCATAAAAGAAGACGGGTGTCAAACTTTAAACACTGTGGCATACTTCTATACTTCTCTAGAAATTTTGATAAATCATCTCCCAATTAACACATGAGTCCCTAAACCATTACGATTTATTGGGAAACCTGCTCCTATGAATACACTTTCCAACAATACTGTTGACATTCAGCATCTCTTATTATTTGATCACCAACCATATAAATCAGGCCAGTCAATGCCAGTGCTACATCCTCAACGGTTCATTGCTGTATAGTCACAGATACACATCTATGTGTTTACCATCCACACAAATACTGTAGAAGTTACCAATGTTCTCAGAGCTGGTATCGCGGGGACAGGGGGATGCTCTTTGCTGTCTAGTTTTGGAAAAGGCTTGGAGGACAATATTCAGTCATATATCAATTAATTTAGGGCCAAGCTAGACAATATGCAGGGGATGTTGCATGAGTTTTACTGAAAAGTAGCAGTGAACACTTTGATGAGGAAAGGAACTCAACTCTTTCCATTCTTGTACACAAAATAGTTCCCAGCTGCCTTCTCTATGCTTAAACTGGCAGCCTCCATTGCTGCTTTTTGTAAACCCACACAGTCACATACAGGGAGACTATTTGCACATTGCCACCAATCATCTTGTTTGGTTCTTTGAAGAAGCATTTTTTTTCCATCAGCTTCTCCACTGATGCAAAGGAGATACACTCACTTATGTGCCAAACACAATGCGATGAGAAAGTGGTAAAAATATCTCAACACTTTCCGTACCTTTCCTCTCAACGCAAGTGGATCCCAAGACACAGAATTCTAATACTTGATTCCTGAGTTCCAGTGTTCTGTGCAAAAGCCTCAAGTTACTGTATGACCCCAGATGGTACTGATTCAGGTCTCCATTATGCCTTAGGCAAGCATGCCTTATTTTTTTCAAATTCAGACAAGCAGGATAATTGAAGTATTTTTTATTTCTTCTCCTTGCTGGTCCATACGTGTACACATATAGACATTGTTGAATTTATTTACACCCACATACCTTTTACCTAAAAAGGCCCACCATGCATTTGACTGTTCTCCTCTATAATTAATAATACCAGAATAGCTCTACAAACTGCAGTCAAGTCAATTACTTATTCCACTAGCCAGCTGAATTTGAACTCTGTTGGTCAGCATGACTCACAGCACAAACTTGCATCCTTTAATACTATAATTTACTTACATGCATTTGAATATCCTTAAGTCAACAACAGAGTATTATGGTTCAAGTCATCATCAGGGGACTATTTTTAAACAGACAGCAATTATTCTCTTTCTCCCTGTCCCTTCCCTGCAAAATGTGCTTACTACTTAATGGTGAAAATACTTCACTGATCGTCAACAGAATCATTTCAAATGAAAAAAAATATTACGAAGTAATACCAATGCTTTGTCCCATTAAAGCAAAATACCCTAGATCAACAATCATTAATATGGGGCTAGATTTGTCACCACGCCATCCCCAGATTTGAGGGGGCACAGGGGACAGTAACTGGTCAGGAGGAGAGGGGGCAGTTGATGGAAATGGTGGTGGCAAGAAGAGGAATAGCAAATGATACAAGCAGTTTGAGCACACAAAACTCTTGCTTTCTATTCGCCTTCTCTCACGGTCAGTAAGAGGAGGCTGCAGAAAGCACTTCCACCATCTCTTCCTCCTCTTCTCCCTCAGTGTCTACCATGGCAAAAGGATGAGGCAGGGAAAGCAATGATTGCTGGAGAGTGCATTGTTCCATCACCAGGAATGTTTATTGCTGCATGTTTCATGTGCCACAGAAAGCGAAGAGAGCAGAGAAAGCACCAATTTTTCACCTCCTGCTTCTGATAAGAGAAAGAATTGAGAGCAGAAAATGCATTAGGGCTATCAATCCTCACTCTCTGCGTCGAAAAGCGCTGAGACACTGCAATGCAGGCACTCAGCACCAAGGAAGGATTTAATTGAGCTAGATAAGGCAGTCATTTTCAACCACTGTGCCATGTGCACATTGGTGTGCTGCTAACAGTCTACAGGTGTGCTGTGGGAATTTGGAGAAGGGCAGTGGTGTCATTCAAATGATTTAGAAACAGGAACTCACTTTTGATTGGCACTTGTCGGGAACCGGGAACCAGCCACGGAGCCCGTTAGGATCCGGAACGCCCGTTCTGGTCCGTTCCCCCTGAATGACGTCACTGGAGAAGGGCCACTGGGGGTAAGCCCGAACCAGCAGCACGGTGTGCCTTGTTAATTGCCAAAAAGCAAATGGTGTGCCTTGAAAATTTTAGCACCATGCCAGTGTTTTGTGAAATGAAAATGATTGAAGACCTCAAAGACAAGGGGTGTGCGTATGTGAATCTCAGGGATGCAGCATGCATTCTCCATGTTATACAAATGCTACATTTACAACACATGTCGTTTTGCACGTTTAAAGCTTCCATTTGCTTTGGATTACAAACTGCATCCAACTATTTGAGAAAAGACTTCAATTTCACAGTTGTCTGAGAGGAAAATCACTATAACATTAGATGTAAAAGGTAGAACATAAAAGTAAAACTAACCATAAGGCACAATTATGCACTGGCAATCTAGATCGTTTTAGGTTACTTTAGAAGGGTAACATTTATGGAAGTCAATGAGGACTACAAAAATGGGTATTTCCAACCCCCCAGGAGGCCCTGAATCATGGAAGCCATCAGCAGCTCTATGTGATGCAGGTCTGCCTGAAATGTGGTTTGATATACTGAGACAGCCGTTGAATCCATACACATTTTGCATTGGTTGGACAGGCTAGCAGCAGCTCTCTAGTCAGTAGTCTGTCTCTACCTTATCTGAGATGCAAGGGATTGAACCTGTAGTATATAGAAGATGCTCTACCATTGGGCTACAGCCTCTATGCAGTATACGCTGGGAAAGATATCCAGGTTTGGCAACCGTATGTCTCTGAATATCAGCTGCAGGACAGCACCATTGGAAAGGAAGCATGCCTTTGTTTCCTGCCTGTGAGTTTCACAGAAGCATCTGCTTGGCTACTGTGGGGAACAAGATTCCACGCTTAAAGAGCTTTTGGCCTGATCTAGCCATGCTCTTCTTATGTCTGAGGACCAAAAAAAGATAGCACCCTGAAGGGCAGTTGCCAGAGTGCTTCAGTGTGTCTGCCTCTCATGTAAATAGAACTATGGCAGAGGCAGAATGAAAAGTTCAGTTTGTCACCCCTCCCCAAAATCACACAAATTGTTACTCCCCTGTTCAAATTGCATGGCTATGAATACAGCCCTGTAGATGCACTGACACTGGACTTTATGCTTCTATGGAAACATGTAATCTTGCTGCAAATCACTGTTCCATCAATAAACATGATAAATAACATTTACATTTGCTCATATGACCCTGGTTCAGAGATGTCACTTAATTTTCACTTAATCAGGAGAGAGCATGGTTCACATTAATGGCACGTACTTCTAAATCTGATTTCCCTCAGAAAACATTGATGGATTTCATTACTCTCACAAGCTGTTTCTCTTCTTCCGGATTGCCAAGAACAGGTGGATAGACAGTTTTAGCATTTCGGAACATGAAGTGAATGTCCTGGTGTTCTCTTCCAAAAAATCGTATCAACATCACAGATCAAGGTTTAGTCACAGTGTTTAAAAAATTTGGGAGAACTGGGACAGACAGGTTCTCTTTCAGTATGTTAACATGTATCTAGATCAGTGGTTCACAAACTGCTACAGTGGAGCTGGGAATCACTTAAGTGTTTGTGCGGGAGAGGCAATGGCAGCAACACAATCTCCAGGATTGTGCCGCTACCAAAGGCAAAGGAGCCTTTTAAACTCACCTCCAGGGGCGTCCAGGGGGTTCATGGAAGTGGATTCCAATCACTATTTTTAGTCATTCTGGGGCTTGGGGAGCCTGTGGAGGCATCTGTGGGGCTCCCTGCACACCCAGCAGGCAGGCATTGGCAGAGGTAAGTTGAAAAAAATCTCTCTCTGCATCTGGCAGAGGCACAATACTGGGGATCACATCGCTGCAGGGCACTCGCCTTAAGGGGGAATGCACTGTTTCCTGTTTCCCTGGGGGTTCACAACGCACCAGTTTGGGAACCACTGGTCTAGATAACACTGATGGGATATCATAGTATTGGAACGTCTCCAGAATTCCAATTTGTTTCCATGATCACACTCTGTCCACTTGAATGCTCTTACCTAGCTTCATTTGGGTTCAAACTGCAGTACAGCTGTGGGTAGGCTTGGGCAACTCACCCTCTCTTTAGGCTTCAGAGTCAGATATCACCCTAAACATCTAAGCTGCAGTTCTGTGTTTATTTTTAAGGAAATAACATGGGAAGGGTGAAAAAATGGCCTGAAACTGTGGCAGGGGTGGGAGCAGTGTTGTCTTGCAGGGGGAACGCGGGGGAACTCAGTTCCACTAGTTAAAATTAGGGCTGACTTTGCCCACTTTACTCTCCCTCCTCCCCCCTCCCAATTCCTCTGCAAAGAGCTTTTCTTCTTGGTTGGCCGGCACTCAGAGGGTTAAAGGGAGCAACTCCGGATTCCTGGGGGGGGGCGAAGGCAGTGATGTCATTCAGGGGAAACGGACCAGAACAGGCGCCGACAAGTGCCAATCCTGTTCCTAAATCATTTGAATGACACCACTGGGTGGGAGGCATTAGTACTTTTGTCCACTTCCTGGTTCTGATCTCAACAGCAACCCTAGTACACTATTTCAGTGGTATTCAAACTTTTTAGGATGGCACTTGTGTTGGGACTCACTGGAAGTGATGTCATAGCCAGAAGTGACATCATCAAGCAGGAAATGCTATTATAGTAACATAATAAAATGACTCTCCTGAAATGCAAACTGGCATTCTTGGACTGCAGCAATTGTACAACCATGAAATACCCCTGAAAAAACCAAGATTAGGACAAAATATGATGTTAAAAGCACTGAACTAAAAACAAAATTTAAAAAAACCCTCAATTGAAAATTCAAACTGTTAACACTCACAATAGGAATATAACAAGAGTCGGGTCTGCAGCTTTCAAGATGGCTGCTCCCAGCTTTCCGCGACCCAGCTGACATTAGGCCGCGACTCACCAAGTGGGTCCCAACCCACAGTTTGAATAACACTGCAGTATTTTAAATGGGGAAAAAAAAAAACTACTGAAATGAACTTTAGATATCATTAATGCTGCAATCCAATGCCCACTTACATAACAGTAAGCCCCCCCCCCAAAGAAAAACATACTGGAATTTATCTTCAAGTAACCATGCACAGAATAGTGCTGCTAGGTCAGTCTGAACAGTTTGATTTAAGAGCATTGTGATTATTTTTCCTTAAAAAAACCACTTAAAACAAAATTGTTCCAAGGGAAGTGCCATAAAATAGGACGAGATTATTACATTAAAAACATTTCAGAATTTTCAAATACCTTTAGATGTTTCAAATACCTTTATTTTGCTATCTTTGCCCCTTCCCTTTTCTAGAAAGAGGAAGTGCAGGTCATGCTGGGAATTCCCAGCATGTTTTGCACTTTCTGTTTCATTTAAAGGGACTTCAAAAAAAAAGAGCAAAATAAGTAGCTGCATTTTTTGCTTAGTTGTTTTAGGAGGCTTGGGGTAGGCGAAGCAAATCACCACAACCCACAACTGAAGAAAAAAAGCAATACAGGCAGCAGTGTTTAAAGCGTAAGTTTAAATTTAAAGGGACTGCTCAAAGTCAGAGTGAAGCATCAAAAAAGATTTTCTAGTGAGCAGGAAGCAGATCAATGTGGCTCTGTCTGTGATGGATTAGAGAAGGAGATGGCAGCGGATGTGAAGTGATTTTGGTTCAAGTTCTAAAAATATTTCATAAAATTATAAGGGTCAGATCTTTTTCCAGGAGTTCTTAAAAAGGTGGTCCATTACATGAGTCAGAAAAGGGGGGATCTCTATTTTTTTAGTGGTTTCCCCCCCTAAAATTAGACAACGCAGCTTGCAGCATTTTGGCTAAAGTTTTGTTCTGTACATAAAAATTAAAAAAATAAGATTTTAACATTTTCTTTGTTTAAATAAAAATGGAAACATAGTATTTTGAACATACAGAGGCAAAACATGGTGAAAGCCTTGTTATAAGCATTACTAGCTTTATACATGATTAAAGGGTGACCAAAAGGAAACAAATTTTCCCTTACATAGATGAGGCCTCCATGAATGCCCCCCCCCAATGCAGGATGCAGTGCATGCCCTTTTGGCGCCTCCCTCGCGCCAGTTGGCTTCAGCCAGTGCAAGGGAGGTACAGCGTGGGCGCAACAGGACCAGAACTGCCTGCAGCATCAGTCCTGTTGGCTGTAGCATTGATGCGGGGGTGTTGCTCGGCACCCCTGCATCGGCGCTGCCAATGTCGCACCAACGCTATAATGTGGCATCGGCGCAACGGGCATGCTTGAATTGCGCTGCCCATCATGTCCTTCCTCAGGCACCTTTTTTGTAGAGGGAACAGCCTCAAACACTGTTGTCTTTCTTCATGAGGGAGGTGCCCCAACCCAGTAATCATGTTGGTCGTTCTCCTCTGCACATTTTCTAGTTCCACTATGTCCTTTTTGAGAACTGAACACAATACTAATACTAATACTACTAATACTAATACTAATAGGTCATTCAAACACTGGTCAAACAGAGGAGAAGGCAACAACAGGACAGCCTATTTGTTTTAAACTTTTTTCAGAAGAAGACCCATTCCCCAACACTCATCAAGAGTTTCCACTGCAGTATTTTCACCAGCAGGTGGAATACACATTCTACATATTTAGATGCAAGGTTAGATACAGGATTCACTCCTCAATGAATCACACGGAGAAACCAACAATTTTCTGAAGTTTGAAGAACTACCACTGCTCATCTACTAGCATTCTACACAATATGATCAGCCATTTATGCCAAATGGCATTCCTATTGTTCTTTGCAAGACACAAGAGGTTTACATTGTATTGTCCAGTCATTTCTGAAGCAAGGAGGCAATATACATCTTCTTTCCCATAGTTCTTTTACTTGAGCTGCTAATTCTGTAAAACAGTGGCCCCCAAACTCTGACAAATGAATTGCGAGCACTGTATTGGGAGGGGGGAGACAGCAACAATGCAATCCCCAGGATCACACTGATATCTGGGATTGGCTTTGCTCCCTGGAGGCACAGGAATCACAGGTCATCCGGAGGATGGAAAAACGGGGCACCAGATCCAACCCACTGGCCAGAGTTTGGAGGCCCCTGCATTACAGAGACAGGCATTATATATATATATATATATATAAATCATAGTATTATTATTATTATTATTATTATTATTATTATTATTATGTGGACAAGTAGGATATTATCTTTTGCAGTTAAACAAGATCTTATTACGGTTCCATTGACTGAGAGTGCAATCCAACCCAGTGCTGGATTGGCAAGGCCAGCTGGCCAGCGCCAAATCCAACGCTGGGTTGGGGAAGCTGGAGCCTTCCCACAGCAAGGGAACATTTGCGCCCTTACCGTAGGGAGGCTCCAGCTCCCCAATGCGCTCCTTAGATCTGCGCCTGCTAAACAGCAGCTGCAGATCCAAGGACACCATGCGGCCCAAATCGGGCAGCACAGCCTCCCGGGATGGGCTTAAGATTTGGCCTTATGTCCGAATCAGGAGCCCATATCAGTGGTTTTGCAACAAGGTAAAAAAAGAGATTTGTTTAATGTTCCCCTATCTTTTAAATAGGTGTCCCAGTATCCATGGTATACATGGGTAACTGAAACCGTGGATACTGAATCAGTGGATACTGGGGCATGCCTGTAAAGAGACAGACTTACCATGGAATAGTGTGAGGCATCTCCTCAGCAGTAGATTTTGGGTACTATTAAGTGTATTGTTTTATATTTTTTAGAAAGTGGCCCATAAGTACAACAGAGGGGGAACTCCAAGATCCATCTTCTCTTTTCTTTTTTCAAAGACCTTTTAAATTTTGACCAAGGTTGTTATTTTTGAGCTAAGAAACGAAGTCAAATCTTGCACAGAAAATAAGCCACAGATGTTTGTGGAGTGGAAAACTGCAGCATTTCAGTTGTAGTGATGAAAAAACACCTTCTGTTCACTACAACCTTCTGATGAGACAGAACAATCCAGACATCATTGGTTGACTAAGAAGAAGTGCACTTATTTTGTTTATCTACTCATGGCTATTTTCAGGAAACACTTTTTCTTACAGAAAACAACATTTCTCAGAAATTTAGGAATGGCAGCTTTAGTTCTTTACAGCCAATTATAAATTTAATGGAGGTGAATTCTAATTCAGTTAATTAGGTTGCATTACTTTTATATGCAAGAAGAAACAGGCAATAAAAAAGTGATTGACACCTACAAATAATGAACAAACGAATGTGTTAATGTTTGTTGAATTAAAAGTCTATTTTTTAAAAATTGAGTTGTATCCTAAAGTGCTGCTTCTATAGACGTTCTACCTACCCAAGGGATGATTTTGCAACTATCCTATTCCCCCTTCAGTCTCCTGCAGTAATGGAGCAAGTGACAATGGGGGCAGTTTACCCCGGGTGAATCCACCTGATCTCCCTCCAAGAAGAGGCCCACACCTCATGGCAGCCCCCCCCCCATGGTTCAAATGGACACAAATGGTGGTCCTGGAAACATTTTGGCGATGCACATAACGACATCATCATGCAGCACAACAGCACTGGTCTCCTGAAGTGCCTAAAACTCCAATCTGATGAGAAGATATTCCTTCTCCAATCCTCAGAAGAAGATATTCCTAGGTGCAGGAGGATGCATAGGGAAGGGAAGATAGAATGTTTTATTCTGCAAATAGAAAAAGCACCTTTGGACATAGTCCATAACTTTTCAATATCATTACAATTGTTTAACTCTCCTCCCACCATTCTAAGCAGCTGAGCATTCTCTTAACTGTGAGAAATACAATGCCTCTATATGTGCAAGTTCTATTCCCAGTCACAACTTCATATCCCAACAAAATATCTGTGCCCATACTACAGCATGAAAACTCACTGGCATTAAATCCAAGTCCCAAACATAATTCAGTACTGGCTTTGGAAGGCTAAAGACACACACACACCCCAAATAAAAAAAATGACACATGGAATACGGCCGTGTGTTTTGTGATGGGCACTGGACTTTTTTAAGAGTTGGATTATTTAAATAAGGGAGAAAGGCCTCCACTGAAACAATGTATCATGGAATGTTTTACAGGGACTGCACAGAGCTAATGTCCTAAGCACCCACCCCTGCCACAGTTTTAAAAAGCACCCACACCCGAGACAATACCTTTTTAGCTCTGCACAGAACCCTATGTGTATGTCACGTGACCTCTTTTGCTAAACCACGACAGGGCTATTTTTTTAATCATTTCTACATATTCTACAAATAAAAATCTTTTTTAATCAGTGTAGAGCCTGTCATCATCATTGGCATCTCCTGCCTCCTGCACATGACAGAGTGATTGGGATCAAATGTGTCCCCCTCCCAGCGGATTGCTTTCATTTATTTAGTTCTTTGTTAGGGAGGGGGGGTCGTAGTCTCCTTGTAGTGGGCTATTCTACAGTTAGGAATATAGAAAGGGGAGTCTGTGATGGATGTGAGGACCGCATGGGGACTTGCCTGCCTGGTGCGAAGGTTGCAGACATCACATCTCGTCTAGATAGGCTGGTAAGGAGTGCTGGGGAGGAGGTAGCGGTCGTGGTGCATGCTGGCACCACCGACATGGGAGGTCCTGGAAGCCAAATTTAGGTTGCTAGGCAGGACGCTGAAGGCCAGGACCCCCAAGGTAGCGTTCTCAGAAGTGCTACCCATTCCATGCGCAGGGCCAGCTAGGCAGGCGGAGATCAGGGGTCTCAATGCGTGGATGAGACGGTGGTGTCAGGAGGAGGGGTTTAGATTCATTAGGCACTGGGGGACGTTCAGGGACAAGCCAGGCCTGTACTGTTACGTGATGGTGGGCTTTGCTGAAAAAGGATTTCAATGCAAAGGTAGCTTCAGAGAAAAAAAACATGCTTTCCTTGTGCCTTTGTACAGTCATCCAGAAAATGCTTGCTTGCAGTTTCAGTCTATACCAGCTAGAGAGAATGTTTAGGCTAAGCAGATACGGGTCTGGAATGCCAAGAACCAAGGATGCGAGATTCTGGGGGCAAGCTGACAAGCAGAAAAAAGTAAAAATCAGCAGAAAGACAGGGAAGGCGGGGAGAAAAGTAACGGTTGCTAACACGTTGCTATGAGCAGATCTTGTTTACAGAAAAGTATATAAACTATGCCTTATCTTGTGTTCAGGACTTCAGTTGGTTTTTTTTTGCTCGTGAGAGCATGGCTGAAGTCTTGCAGCTGCAATAAACTTGGAATAATCAAATCTCTGCTCCGGTCATCCGTGTTTTGATTGGGTAATTCAGATATCACATATCAGTACAAGAGGGACGGGCTTCACTTGAACCAGAATGGAACCAGGATGCTGGCTCGTAACATTAAAAAGGTGGCAGAGCAGCTTTTAAACTGACCCTGGGGGAAAGCTGACAGAGGCCGAGTGGCGTCCGGTTCGGAACTCCTCATCCCTATGGGAAAAGGAGGGTGGAGGAGTACCAAAGAGTAATGGAGGAGTAGGAAATAGAACTTCAAACATGAGTGTAACTGACAGTTTGTCCAGTAGAAAGAGAGGTGGGGAAAAGGGATCGAAAAAGAGTCCCTCCTTAGGGAACCCCGTATATAGGTGTGATTAGGCAAATGCCCGAAGTCTCCGAGCAAAGATGGGGGAACTGGAATGTTTGGTGGCTAGGGAAAACATTGATATAGTAGGCACCCCTGCTAACTGGGCAAGAGTCACTTTTTCAATTGGTGTCCCCTTATAATTGCAGGGGGAGAGCAACTGTCCCTCTTCACCCCAGCACAGTGTCTTTCTCGTGGCTGTTGCTGGTGGTGTTCTCCATTCTTTTAGATTATGAGCCCTTTTGGGACAGGGAGCCATTTAACGTTAATATTATTTGCCTGTAAACCGCTTTGTGAACTTTGTGTTGAAAAGCGGTATATAAATACTAGTGATTGATTGATTGATTGATTGATTGATTGATTGATAATGGAAACCTGGTGGAATGCAGAGAACCAGTGGGATACAGGCTATAAACTCTATAGGAGGGACACGGAAGGGCGTGTTGGCGGTGGGGTGGCCATCTATATCAAAGAAGGGATAGAATCCAGCAGAGTAGAAACTGAAGGTGGGCCGTACTCCACCATGGAGTCACTGTGGGTTAAACTACCAGGGCATAAGAGTGATGTTATAGTGGGGGGGGGGGTGCTATCGTCCTCCAGATCAAAAACTTGAAGGGGACCTTGAAATGAGGAAACAAATGAGGGCGCTGACCAAGAGAGACAGAATTGTAATCATGGGGGACTTCAATTATCCTCATATCGACTGGGTCAACTGGTGCTCTGTTCAAGAAAGAGAGACCAGATTTCTTGACGTGCTGAACAACTGTGCCTTAGAACAGCTAGTCATGGAGTCCACCAGAGGACAGGTGACTCTGGGTTTAATATTGTGTGGTACTCGGGACTTAGTGAGGGATGTAAATGTTACTGAGCCATTGGGGAACAGTGACCATGCTGCGATTGGTTTTGCCATGCATGTCCAGGAAAGAGTGCAGAGCAAATCTGACACAAGAACCCTTGACTTTCAAAGGGCAGATTTCCCTCAGATGAGGAGGCTAGTTAGAAAGAAATTGAAAGGGAAGGTAAAAAGAGTCCAATCCCTCCAGGCTGCGTGGAGGCTGTTTAAAATAACAGTAGTAGAGGCCCAGCAGATGTGTATACCGCAAAGAAAGAAGGGCTCAACAAGGTCCAGGAGGGTGCCTGTACGGCTGATGAACAAAGTTAGAGAAGCTGTAAAGAGCAAGGAAGCTTCTTTCCGTAAATGGAAGTCTTGCCCCAGTGAGGAGAATAAAAAACAACATAAACTCTGGCAAAAGACAAGTAAGAAGGTGATACGGGAGGCCAAGAAAGCGTTTGAGGAACGCATGGCTAGCAACATAAAGGGTAATAATAAAAGCTTCTTCAAATATGTTAGAAGCAGGAAACCTGCCAGAGAGGCGGTTGGCCCACTGGATGGTGAGGGAGGGAAAGAGGAGAGAAAAGGGGGCTTGGACATAGCAGAGAAATTAAATGAATTCTTTGCGTCCGTCTTCACAGCAGAAGAACTTGGGCAGATACCGCAGCCCAAACAGCCCTTTCGAACTAAGGAATTAAAGCAGATAATGGTTAATAAAGAAGATGTTTTAGATCAAATTGATAAACTACAAATAAATAAGTCACCAGGCCCAGATGGTATACACCCAAGAGTTATTAAGGAACTAAAGAACGAAGTTGCTGACCTCTTAACTAGAGTATGCAGCTTGTTCCTTCAAACAGCCACGGTACCCCAGAGGAATTGGAGGATAGCCAATGTCATGCCAATCTTTAAAAAAGGGAGAAGGGGGGACCCTGGAAACTACAGGCTGGTCAGCCTAACATCTGTTCTGGGTAAGATGGTGGAAAACCTCATCAAAGATAAAATCCTAAAACACGTAGAGGAACAAGTGTTGCTGAAGGAAAGTTAGCATGGCTTCTGTAAGGATAAGTCTTGCCTCATGAACCTTTTGGAATTCTTTGAAAAGGTCAACAGGCACATGGATGTGGGTGAACCTGTGGATATCATATATCTGGATTTCAGAAGGTGTTTGACACAGTCCCCCACCAAAGGCTGCTGAAGAAACTTCTCAGTCAGGGAATAAGAGGGCAGGTTGAGGAATAAGAGGAATTGGTTAAGGGCCAGGAAACTGGGGGTCAATGGGCAATTTTCACAATGGAGATAGATGAAAAGCCAAGTGCCCCAGGGATCTGTCTTGGGGCCCGTGCTTTTCAACTTGTTCATAAATGACCTGGAGACAGGGATAAGCAGCAAGGTGGCCAAGTTTGCAGATGACACAAAACGTTTCCAGGTGGTGAAAACCAGAAGGGATTGTGAAGAGCTCCAGAAGGATGTCTCCAAGTTGGGGGAATGGGCAGCCAAATGGCAGATGTGTTTCAACATAGACAAGTGTAAAGTGATGCACATTTACACATTTAAACCAAAACTTCACCTATAGGCTTATGGATTCTGAGCTGTCTGTGACAGCTCAAGAGAAAGATCTTGGGGTGCTGGTGGACAATTCAATGAAGGTGTCGACCCAGTGTGCGGCAGCAATTAAGAAGGCCAATTCCATGCTTGGGGTCATTAAAAAAGGGGTTAAGAATAAAACAGCCAATATTATCATGCCATGGTACAAATCGATGGTAAGGCTGCACCTGGAATATTGTGTACAGTTCTGGTCGCCGCACCTCAAAAAGGACATAGTGGAGTTGGAAAAGGTGCAGAAGAGAGCAACAAAAATGATTACGGGGCTGGGGCACCTCCTTTATGAAGAAAGACTGCAGCGTTTGGGGCTCTTCAGCCTAGAAAAAAGGCGCCTGAGGGGGAACATGATTGAGACATACAAAATAATGCACGAAGGGATAGAGTCGATAAAGGGATGTTCTTTTCCCTCTCTCAAAACACCAGAACCAGGGGGCATCTGCTAAAACTGAGGGTTGAGAGAGTTAAAACAGATAAAAAGAAGTACTTTTTTTACCCAGTGGGTAGTTAATCTGCGGAACTCTTTGCCACAGGAGGTGGTGATGGCATCTGGTCTAGATGCCTTTAAGAGGGGATTGGACAGATTTCTGTAAGAAAAATCCATGGTGGGCTATAGGCAATTATGGATTGTGCAACCTCCTTACATTAGTAGGAGGCTACTTCAGAGTACCGGGTGCAAGGGAGTGGCAACATGATCCAAGCATCTTGTTGTCTCATGCCTCCCTGGGGCACCTGGTGGGCCGCTGTGAGATACAGGAAGCTGGACTAGATGGGCCTTTGGCCTGATCCCGCAGGGCTCTTCTTATGTTCTTAATGAGTAAATATATTTAAGAATGTAAATGCTTCTTAGACACTGCGACTCTTGAACTTATCTCTTGTTTACTGTGAACATCTGAAGTTTACTGTATGTGGCTCTTACATTAAGCAAGTTTGGCCACCACTGGTATAGATGTTATCCCTCCAATTGATTAATAAATTGTACACCACCTAAATCAGAATATAAATAATTCAACAAAACTGGGTCAACAAAAACAAACTGAGGAATCTGCAGCTGTCAAAAATCAGCATATTTTCTACATTATGTCAACAAGGTTCCTCAACAGAATACAGAGTTTATAACGCTGAATATACAATAGAGGTTGTCATTATAGTCTTTTTACAACTCTGGAATACATGAATATTACTGACATTAATAGCTTGTGAAAAACAACAACACATGCCTAAACCTTTGCTCAGTGATCCCTTGATTGGTTTGAAGTTGCTGAATACAGATTCTTACACACACACACACACACACACACACACACACACACACACACACAAATCTGTTTTACTTTCTGCAACAAACCTTCCCTGGTTTAAATCTCACCTCTGCCATGAATTCTTTCTAGCTGGATGGCATTAGGCAAACCACGCAGTCTTCCCTATCTGTAACATGGGTATAAGAGCACTTACACACCTTGCAGGGCTATTATAAGTTTGCTGCATTTCTTTTCAAATAAGGGTGTTAGAAGGAATGTAGCTTAGTGATTGGGTCATCCATAACAAGTCATTTAGCAATTACGTTTTTTTAAAAAAAAAAACAGAGGTCAGGAACTGTTTCACATAGAACAGGTTTTTTCCTACATAGATCTCTAAGAAGAAAAGTTAAGCAAAAACTTTCACTTCTGTAAAGCATAAGAGGCACAGGGAAGTCAGGCAATGCACGTAGCTTTCCCAACTAAAATAAGCACAAGCATTATGCTTCACACGTGATGCTATGTGGCTTTTCTTACCTCTACAGAGGACTTCTTCTAAAAGAGCAAAATGTTAAAGCAGTCATATCTAAAGCACCAAGCATATGCCCAGATCTGTATTTTCATCCCATCAAAGAAAGGCTTTTCCAGTTTAGATCAGGCAATTTTGTTCCAAAACAGGAGTGTTGGACATAAAGATGAGCTTGTGCAAAGTAATGAGAAGATACAGCTAGAACAGATAAGAGGCCTCCAAACTTTTCAGTCAACATTGCAGGGTGGACCTGGTGGGGCAAAGGGGGCAAAAGCCCCAGGCACAGGGCAACGCTGGGCTTGGAAGTGGCAATGCAAGAAGCTCCCCCACCTGCATGCTGAACCACCTGAGCCGCTTCAGCTACCCGCTCTGCCTCACTCGCCCGAAGGAGAACGAAGCCAACCGGCTTAGTCTGTGTGGGAGGGTAGGTGGATGAAGCATCTTCCCCCACCCACCTGACACAAGCAGTAGGGGGTGCCCAGGAGGGTCCCGCAGTGGCCAGACAGGGTCTCATGAGGAAGTTTGTGTCCGGGGGAGCGGGGAAGGAGAGAAGGGTAACTGGTGGCTCCTTTGGGAAGAGCATCTCCCATTGGGGGGAGAGATACTGCTTCCTCACTGGCCGGAGCGGAGCCTGGCTGGGCGCCCATGGGCATCCCTTGTGCCAGTCAGGAGACGCTTCCTTGGCAGCCCTGGAGAGATGGTGCAGGGGGCAGACGGGCAAGCAGGCAGCTGATGTAGCTCTCTCCCGCCGCCTGCCCACCCACACGGACAAGCTGGCTTTGTTCCCCTTGGGATGGATGGCTGAAGCGGATCCTTCTCCCTGCCCATCCCTCAGCCAAGGAGAATGAAGCTGCCCAGCTTCGTTTGTTTTGTCTTTTAAAGAAGGTTGGGATCGGCAGGGGGAAAGAGTAATGGCGGTGACATGATGACATCACCGCAATTTCTCTGGGAGAAGGTGTTAGGCCAATTGGGGGTTTGCCCTGGATGAGCAAGCCTCGTGGACCGTTCCTGCCGCAGCGCATAATTTACCGATTTTCACAGGCAAAAAAAAAAAATCATTTTTATAAATGAATGAAATTTAAATGAATGGGTAAGTTTTACTTCTATCTTTTTTGTAATCAGTATGATATGATTCAAAACAAAAGAGAAATATGACATTTACAAAGACACAATGCTATGCTTAAACGGAGAAATTATATAATCAGTAAAAATGTCAAGTATTTTAAGTTGCTGCAAGCTGGATAGAATTTTGTGGGGGGGGGCCTGATTTAGAGTCCCCTGAGCTAGAAGAAGAAAGAGGGAACATTTACAGATCAGGACTCAAACCTGCAGTGCCCCTTGTATGCAACAGGTATCAAGCAACAGAGTTCTTACAAAGCTGCCAAGCAATCACATGCCTAAGGAAAAGCTTAGAACTCCCGTTATAAGCTGGCCCTTTGATGAGAATGGTGCACATAAGTAGAAAACTACCAACTAACTCAAAGAGGGACTGACCTTGTACCACTAAGTATCCACAAGTCAAACCATAATCATAAAGCTTACTTACCATTTTTTTTTCTAATTATATTTTCTGGTATCTCAGCAGTTTTGAAAACAGTTCCCTGGAAAATTCTATGGAAATCAAACCGGGAGCTATGCAAAAACGTAACACCCTCCTTGGAGAAGCTCCTATTCATTATTACAACTCGCTCAGAAGAAGCATTCAAGCTAGAATTATCCCCAGTCCTCTCCCTTTAAAAGAAAATTTGAAGTGTTGCAAGATGTCTGAGAGCGCTCTGGTCTTGGTAAATAGCTTTGCAAAAAAATACCTTCTCCTGATCTTAAAAAAAGCTAACTTTGTTTGTTGAACCATCTGTCATAGTGAAGAAGTGGGTAGTTTGTTTTTCACATGACATGTGCAGGTAGTCCAGCAACACTTCTCCTACTCATCAATCCCCAACAGCCCAGTCCTATCCCTTACTATGCTACAAGCATGCAGCTGTGCCAGTAAGTATGTGCTGCATGCTATGATGGGGACGGATTTGTAAGTAAACTTTTTTTATTACCCTTCTATAGGCTTCTGGCCACGGATGGATGTCCTTGGACCCATGCCAGCTAAGCATTTTTGCGACTAAGATCCACTTCCTCCAGCCATCTTCCCACCCACCCCTCTCCCCACCCCACACCAAACTGCCCAAAGCACCCCCGCCACCACCTTATTTAGGCTGGCACAGGCCAGCTCTGCACAGAAGGCATGCAGAGTCACCAACACTGCACTTCAACAGCTCTGAAGCTGCAGGCATTGGTGTCCCATTTGCAGCAGCCCTGCTGCATTTGCAACAGGGGAACACAAGTTCCTCTACTGAAAATGCACAATAGGATTGGTTTGGAAGGAACTTACCATAAGTCTTTCACTAGTTAGTCTTTCACTTCTAGGTTCTTAAGAGAGTCCAACAATAAACACAACTAGTCCAGCGGTATCATTCAAATGATTTAGGAACAGGAACTCACTTTTGATTGGCACTTGTCGGGAACCCGGAACCAGCCACGGAGCCCATTTAAGATCCGGAACGCCCGTTCTGGTCCGTTCCCCCTGAATGACATCACTGAACTAGTCTCTGTATCTTTACTTTTGGTTATTTCTATTTACTTTCATTTTTCTTCTAGGTAAGACTGCTGAATCTGCATCTTAGGACTGGGAGGGTATGTGGAGAACACAGCTCTGCTATCATAAACACAGCCAGACCCAGACAAGTAAGTCTGATGGTGGTGGAAGGGTGGGTACTATGGAGTCGGGAGAGGGCAAGTCAAGACAGGGAAGGGGGTGGTACCAGGAACAGAGATGCCTAAATATCCCATCTTCCTTCCCTGCCTCAATTCACCTTCTCAGATTCACTCAGACTTGCTGGCACAGATCCAAGTAGATCCATGGAGGTGGTGGAGGCTTACCCTCGGGCAAGGAAACAAATGTTCCCCTACCCAGAGGAGACCTCTGGTATCTGAAGTGGGATGCAGCCATCTGTCATGGCTTCATCGGCACAAGATAGGTAGAAATGGGCTGCCTAAGGAGCTGCCCATTGCATGTTTAATTTTTTATTAATACTGTTTTTAACAGAAGTAAACAAGAGAAAACAGAATGTAAGATATACTGTACCCACATTCAGCAACCAAAGCCCGTAACAGAGCTGTACTTTCTTGCAGTAAAAAACAACAACAACCGAAACTGATGCCTAGCTAGAGTTACACTGTATGTTTATACTACCCTAAATTATTGAAAAAGAATTATTTGTACCCAGGTACGAGCCATCCAAGAACCACATGCAAGCAAACTGTCATGCCTTCTTGCATTCTGTGCAAATTTATTGATTTCAGAAAGGTTTAAGCAAGTATACTGTTAGTCTACAATTTGGCTTTCCAGAGTTGCTAGGTACTGAAGAAACCAAACCAGCTAAAACCAAACCAGCTGAAACTAATAAGCAGTGCAATTATACATTAATTATTGATAATAATGAAAAATGTAGCTAAAACTGTAACCCAGCATATCAGAATATCAATGGATCCCTCCCACATACAACTTGAATAATTCCCTTCCCAACCTTTCTGGCTGGGTCTACACACGCTGCGAATGAGGCGGAAGTATGGACTATCTTGTTTCAGACCACAACTGTGGAAAATATATTTGAATATTCTCCCAAATAATGCCCTGCACACTGAAAATCTAATGGAAGGGAGGAAAGCAGCCTCTTAATTTCTATTTGCAGGAATTTTATCTCTCTCACCTGCAGTCTGAAGTGGATCAATCCATTCTACTGTCTCATTCTGTGGTATCTGTAGCCCCAATGTTTTCCGTCGCGTATGAGAAATAATGACAAGCCTTTTGAAGATGATCATCAAAGCTTATTTTCCAATTGATTTTAAAACTCTGTTAATAATTCAACAGATGACGCTTTACCTTGTTCCATTTAGCTGAGATGCTACAACAAATATAGCAACAACTATGCCATTTTTTCTTGATCCAATATGTACAAGTACCAAAGAACATGTAATTGCAATAAGGAACTGGTGCAGTGCTGGGACTAAGAGAATAAACAATGAGCAGGGAAATCCTTGGTTTAATTTTCACTTCAGCTATGAACTCATTTAGTCAAATCATTGTGTCTTGCGTAAAGCACCTGGCTGTATCTAGGATTCCCAGAAGCCTTGTTCTGACACCTTGTCTCCCACACCACCCACACACTAGGCCCTTGAATAAGCCTTGAATAAGCCTTACTCAGTGAAGATGAGCCTTACTCACTGAGTAAGGGTGTTCAGCAGTCCATAGACCTCAATCTGTATGTGCTCAACTGACTTTTAAGCTCTATAAAAGTATTGTCTGCAAGCCAGCCTGGAAGTCTAAGCCACTCTTCTGCTCCTGTGCTTGACTGACTCCCTTAGTATTCAACCCCAGTCTGGCTCCATCTTTGTCTTCTGATACTGGCTCTTTCCATCCAGTATTTGGCTCCTCCATCTTCTACACTTAACCCACTGAGGACTGTCCTAACACTTAGCAAGGTGTAAGCCAGCCTCAGTCCCCAACTGAAATACAGTGATGATAATGCATTATCACAGTGGCTATCAAACATTTTAGAACTGGGACCCACTTTTAAGAAAGACAGCCTATCTGGGACCCACCAGAAGTGATGTCATGGCTGGAAGTGCCGTCATTGAGACACCAGAGCCTGCTACTTTCCTGAGAATGCAGCAATATGTTGGGTTATTTCTCAGACATTTTTCTAATAGCAAAGTGAATCAGAAAGGGATGAAAAAGCCTATTTACAACCTTGACACAAGCAAAAACAACCACACAGCCCTCTCGCTTTCTAGTATCCCATCTTCCCATACTTTCAATATGGCTGCTCTTGGTGCTTAACGACCCACCTGAAATTGGCTTGTGAACCACTCGTGAGTCCCAACCCACAGTTTGGGAACCACTGCTTTATTATCATCTTATGATTGTAACTCCATGACCAACCACACAAAGTTATTTTAAGGAGGAATGAGCTACTGTATGCAAAGAACTTTGAAGACTTTGAAGTATTGTGTAAATGTTCATTATGATTAAGATAACAACGAAGGTAAGATATAGTACCTTTGGGAGCTTGTTTTCCTCTCATGCAAAGTATAAAGGCTATAGCTGTAAATTTGCACAATACATGACAAGACATGAGAGAAAGATCTGCTTTTAATGAACGTAGAGTTAATTCAAGTGCATGTTTGTGCCTACTCGGAGTGTGTGCTAATGTCAAAGCAGATTCTTTGTGTACCCAGGACACAGAAAGAATGCCTGGTTAAAACCAAAAACACATTTGGCCTAATGCTATAGAATATAGGCTGATCATACAAAATTAGCAGAGATATTTTAAACAAAGACTATTTCCCAGTTACAAGAAAATCTAATTAAAAACTACAGTCACTCCTATCTGCAAATTCACTTATCTTCAAGGGGCAAAATTGCTACACGCCTCTGCACCTTTGTCCTCATTATCCACTACGCAGAGACCTTCCAAAGACTACAGGGACCTGAAGAATGGCACCTGCGACCAGCAGTGACCCCTTTAAAATGGTTGGCAGAAGCATCCACTGGCCATGTTTAAAGGTTCATGCTGGTTACAGGTACCGTTCTGAAGGTGCCTTGAAGCCTCTGGAAGGTCTCTGCAGCATTCAGAGATCTTTCAGCACTTCCTGCTGCACTCTGCTGGCTTCCTGAGGGTCTCTACAGGATTCTTCTGATGGCAGATAAGGGACCCTTTGCACTTAACCCCATTGATCCCATAGGATCAATGGTTCATTATCGCTATCAGGGAGGATTTCCAGGAACCTAACCTGGAAATATAATGAGTGGATAATGAGTGGATACTGAGGACTGACTGTATTATACTATATATGATGTGGTGGTTTTAACACTGGGATTCCTATTTGTGATGTGCTTTATAACCCTGCTCAGTAAGAGCCCAATGCCATCGAATCCACTGCTGATGCAGCCATGCCAATGCAGCGTGCACTGCATCCAGAAGTTGGGATGAATTCACGGAGACCTCCTCAACATAAGGGAAGATTTGTTCCCTTACCTCGGGGCTTCATTGCAACTGCATTGATACTGGAAAGTTGGATAGGATTGGGCCTCCAGACACAGGTCCCAAAGAGAAAAAGACAGAGAGCCTGGACCCTTCCACTGGCCTAGATATCATGAGGAGGAGGAAGAAACTATACAGAACGTACACAGCTTGGTTAAACCAGTACAGCAGTCTGGGACAGGGGAAAGAGTAAATCCAGAAAAACCTAGAAGCCCATAGCCAGGTTCCCTCAAGCTGTCAGCCAAACCCCACTAAGAATCTGCCAGGGCTCAGCAGCTCAATTGACAAGAGATTCCAGATGGCTTACCAAATGGTTTCCAAATGCAATAGAAATGTAGGACACTGAGCTGGTTCTTTAAATAAAAGGAGACATGCTCTGGGGCTGTGGTTCTCAAGCTTCTTAAACCGGGATCCACTTTTTAGAATGGCACTCATGTTGGGACCCAGCAGAAGTGATGTTATTAACCTGGCAGTGCCATCATCAAGCAGAAGGTGCTGTCAGTGTGACATAATCAAATGACTCTCCTAGAATGCAAACTGGCATTCTCAGTCTGAAGCAAATGCACAAACATGAGCCATCCTTGACAGAAAGCAAAATTAGGACAAAATATTATGTAAAAACACTGAACTAAAAACAAAATTTAAAAAAACTCACTTGAAAATTCAAACTGCTAAAACTAACAAAGGGAATATAGCAAGAGTAAGGTCTCCAGTTTCCAAGATGCCTGCTCTCAGCTTTCTGCGACCCATCTGACATCAGGTCTCAACCCACCAAGTGGATCCTGACCTACAGTTTGAATACCACTGCTCTAGAGCCAAATTATACATGGCATTTAATGCATTATTAGCTCAGATGGACTTTTCTTTAGTCAAGAGCAGGGGACTCCAAACTCTGGTGGTGCCCAAGCATAATAATCCTGGACATGGCAGTGGCGAAGCCTTACCGTTCCACACAGCATCCAATTTTGTCGCTTCTGCTGCACGTTGTCCCATGAGGCTCTGCCCTCCAATTTCTGGGGGAGCTATCCATGGTCCTGAAACCTTGTTCTATCTAACCAAACTACACACATGCAGTTTTGACCACTGCCATTTTGGCCATATGGCCAAACCACTCTTCCAAAAATTTAGCTTTGCCCTATGGATTACGCCTCAACTCAATGCTTTAAAATTGATGAGAGCTAAAACCCTAGTCACTGCATTGGGGAAGAGGCTGCATTTCCCAGAAGTCTTCAGAAGCAGATCTACATAATACACACTCCAATATTCTAGTCTCAAGTTATCAGAGCATGTTAGGCAGCATGTTCTGTTGGGTTAACCTGTGTGAACCTGATTTTGTGGTTGTAATCCTCAGTAATAGAAAGCTTGTAAGAGCGTGTAATAGAAGTAGAATTTGAGGAACAAGAGCAGCTTGTGCTGGACTCTGCAGCTTAGATCGGGGATCCAGGTTGCAGTGGCTCTTGATGAATTGTTCTGCATGGGTTCTCCCAACGTATGTGAGAGCTTATGTGGCAGTTGATCCACCACTTGAACGCTATGGGAACAGAGGTGATGTCAGGAATAATCAGAAGGACTCAGTAGCTGCCCAATGATGCTAACAAGACCATGTAAGTCAGGACAGAACTAGCTTTTCATAATGGTTGACTGGGCCATGGACTATATGTCATGGGGATGATAAGCAAGGGAGAAAGTAACATTATAAGGATGCAGAGACAATAGGGTTGAGGGCTGCACAGGGAATAAAATGTGTCTTGTATATCATATTGGTGGAGAGACTGAAAGGGAGGAGGTAAAGGAGTGTGGATGGATGGTTGAGCTGCTGGTAATGCCTGAAGCTTAGCAGAAGAATCTGTGGTACTGTATTGGGATGGGAGGCAGAATCCCAAGACAAGCTATAGTACCTGTTGTGGCAGAACGAAGTCACTGTGGAGCTGATTAGCCAGTGTGAGAATGCCAGCCAGCAAAAGAACAGAATACTATCTTGAGGACTTGTCGAAGATTGCCTGCTGAAGCTTGATGGCACACAGCCAGATGAGAGAACCACACAGTGAAAGCTACATCTGGGACTGAGGTTTGGTGAATCACAGATTCCTGTATATTTGTTTTAAAAAAAAATTGAGAAAAGATGGTTTAGACTAGCCTGCCATTATAAGCCACTTTAAGCATTTGCTTTGGCATGGGAAAGGCAGGATATAAATTCCTCACATAAATAATTGGAGTGCATTAATGTTCCTTCTTAACTGAGGGCACAGTGAAGGATTCCCAGCAGCCAGCAGCAATCGGGAAAGGAGGCCTGCTCACAATGGTAATTTAACAGCGCATCTCAGAGCTGTATTTAGCTGTTAACATGTCTCTATGATCAGGACCATAATATTTAATTCACCTAACAAAAGTAAATGCTTGAATAGAAAAAGCAAGTTTTATGGACAGTGGCTTTTTGCAGAACTTTCTTCCTTGCTAGATGAAGCGTATTATAGAGGGTGTTTGAATGTTGAGGATTAAAGTATTTTATAATTTGTCATGCAAGTCACATATATTTCTAGGGACCAGACCTCTTGAACTTAAATTACTTTGTGTGTATTCTGCCTATGAACTACTGCAAATAAATGTCCTCTTATATTTAGGAGGGGGGAAACTACAGTCTCTTTTCATCCCAGCAGGGCATCTTTTCTAGCAGCTGTTGCCGGTGTCTCTTCTGCATCTTTTTAAAGATTTTGAGTCCTCTGGGGATAGCAAACAATTTATTGATTTATTTTGCCACATAGACTGCTTTGTGGATGACTTTTTGTTGGAAAGTGGTATGTAAATATTCCTATAGCAAAATCCTATGCATGTCTACAGAGAAGTAAGTCCCATTGCATTCAGTGGGTCTTACTCCCAGGAAAGTGCACATAAGGATGGCAGCCTCAATAATAAATGATAGTAATTAAGATATATCAAGGCTATAGGACTTTATTCTATGCACACCTCAATAAAGGGACACCACAGGTCTAACATTTAAAGAGAGGTAAAAACCACACATACTTTTAGACTGATAATACACTGCACTAAAGATTGGCAAGAAACAAAACGTGTTGATTAGCTCAGCCTACTGAAGCTGCTGGCAACATGCCTGGATATTTCAGATTACTGCTTCTATAGTAACTTCCTTGGATGACTACATTGCTTTTCTTTCTTCCAATTTCCAAAATGTTACTTTCCATTTTTAAGTTCAATAAAAGTGCTGTGCTCTACTTGGCAGGAAGTACTTCTCCAGCGAGCCATTTTCCTATTCAATGAATACTGCTGCATACATATTATTACACCACCCAGGAATAATAATAAAAGTATCTTCCTCATATCCTACCAGCTGCACAAATTGACAAAAATTCTTTTTACAGTAGGTAAAAAAATCCATACATATCCATAATATGTCTAACAGCACAATCGTAAGCATATTTACTTAGGTCTAAGTCCCATTATGTTCCACAGGCTTACTCCCAGGTAAGTGCACATAGGATTGTGGCCTTAAGACAGTAGCACAGCTAGAATGAGGAAACAGTACAAGCCCTAGGCATGTCTACTTGGAAGTAACCTCTACTGAGTTCAATTATACTCTCAGCTATAGTAGGAAAAACTGCTTTGCATTAAGAATAACTGCACACCCATTTACAGAGACACTGGTGTAGCACTGCACAAAAGGTCCTCTTAACCACTGTACAATAGGTTCACATTCTTTACTGGTGCCAAAGCCACAATCAGCTATGTGGTTGGCATCTCCACGGAGGACTATGAAAAATGCCTATCTGAAACCGCTGGAGACTTTTGCTATACTAATAGTCTTATAGCCCAATCTTCCACAGTACAGTCACAAATACGCACGCTGCATACTATGGGGTGGGAGAGGCCAGCAGGAGCTAAGTAAATAACTTATCTCCAGGCAGGCTACCTGATCCCCTATGTGTCTCCTTGGACCTATTTTCTTGGCATAAATCAGGGCAGGTTGAAAAATTGGATCTGGCATGCAACTTTGCTGCCAAGATTAACCACCTTCATTCCACTACCCAGCCTCTCCCAAACCACCTTCTCCACCACCTTACCTGAGCCACAGGAGTGTCTGGGTGAATCTGGTGCATACACATGGGATCGCTGGCCATTTCCACCAGTGGGTGCATTTGCACAGTCGCAGGGTCATTTATGACAGCTGATCAACAGAAACATGCTGTCATAAATAGCCATAGGATTGGGACGCTAATCACTGAATATATGTTCATAAGTAGTCTAAACACTGGCCTACCCCCTGCCTCCATCATCATGGTCTCCTGTCCCGTTACACACCTTCCCCACCCTCTCCCTCTGCCACTCAGCACAGAGCTTACTTGCTCTGGTGGGCATTGTTCTTTGCACTACTAATTGGTGTGCTGTCGCTACATGTTTTTTTGGCGTATTTGCAACAGTAGGAAAATTAAGAATCAGAGAAAGGCAAGGTGGATGAAAAGTGGATGTCTATTGCACTACAGAGAAAGGTGGATGTCTATCGCACTACAGTAACTCACAGTTGAAGACATTTGTATACACAGTGGCGTAGCTACCTATGGGGCAGGTGGGGCAGTGCCTCAGGTGCCATCCTTGGAGGGGGTGTCACCAGTGAACCCCAAATTTCAAAAATTGCAAGTTTACGAATACTACCTTCATGCGGTATACTGTTGGATGCAGATTGTCACCGGGAATTCAATGGGATACACTGAAAGGTAATATCTCTATT
The DNA here is from genome assembly GCA_029204185.1 of Lerista edwardsae. Classification (NCBI taxonomy): domain Eukaryota; kingdom Metazoa; phylum Chordata; class Lepidosauria; order Squamata; family Scincidae; genus Lerista; species Lerista edwardsae. Next base: position 11,203,677 of record JAJKFI010000031.1, read on the forward strand.
CTAGCAAAAGGTATGACCAAAAAACTAGAAACCAAAAATAAAACTTTTGTAAAAATTATGGTTTTAAGAATCACAGTTTTAAGAAATAATATCATGCTATATACTGTTGGATGTAGAATTTCATCTGGAATTCAATGAAAAAGCCCCAAGTGTAATATCTTTATTTGAACAAGAACTATGGCCAAAAATAACAAACCAAAATACAATGTAGGGTTGTCAAACATATAGCCCGTGGGCCTGCATGATGAGTCCCCAAATTTGGAGCACATTCTCAAGAAAATAAATTAGGTTCTTAGAAACACACTGTTTCCACTTTCTAAGTTGAACAAAAAGGTCTGTGCTCACAAAGAATAAAAAATAATAATGGGGAAATCAAAACATAATAAACTTGAGAAATATTATGAATCCTTGTAAAATACCCCACTGTTCTGGATTTATGGCCTATGTCTCTCACAGGCATTGCAGAACTAGTAAAGCAGATATTTAGTATCTGTATTTTTGCAAGTTTTTTCCCCTCAGAAAGATTTTCAGTCATTTGACCCAATAACATTTCTGTTGTGCACAGTATCCACTTTTACTAGAACTTCTGGATATTGTTTTTTTCTTTTATGTTTTATGCTGGATCTAGCCCTTTACCAGTATTCTGCATCATTTCATTCAAACAGATAGGAAGTCGACCTGCCTAGGGCTCACCGGAATTCTTCCACAATACGTGACAGAGGTGTTCTTAAACATGTCTAATTATTTATTTATTTATTTATTTTTGCAGATTGCACTTTTTTCCTAAGGAGGAACAGTGCCCTATATAAATGATAGAGGTAGTATACTGTAAGTAGACATAGCCACAGTCAATAACCATGCATGCGTTCGTGCGTGCGTGCATGCACGCACCCCCCCCCCATACCACTCTTTATTTATTTGAAAATTTCCCAGTTTATTTTTTGCAGATTTGGGGTTTGGTTTTGTTTACAAAATGAGAAGTGCAGAAAATGGTGTCATGAGTTTTTACTTCATTATCACCAAAATCACACCTAATAATAGACAGAAGCACTCAAAATCTCCTGAAGAAATTAAAACCCAAGCAATACAACTGGATTTTGATTTTCTGATCATTCTGAATTTACAGCACAATTGTATGTATGAATACTCAGAAGTAAGTTCCAATTAGTTCAATGGAGATAACTCTCAGGTAAATATGCGTAGGATTACAGCCTTATTATTTTATTGGTTGTTCACTGATTCTAGAATAATGCATCTCTGCATGTGGAAAACCCAACAGAGTGAGTGAGTGCATGTGTAAATGATCGGTTTACTTTTCTACTAACAAACAAAAAACTCTAAATCAGTAACTAGGGCATTGCCTCTTCCTGTCCCAGTATCAGACAGCATCTGTGCAAATGAAAATAAATGGTTAAACTTCAACACAGAAAGCTGAACATAACATTCATGTCAACCCCTATACATAGTGCCATATAAATAGCCCAAATGATGGATTATTACAAACAAAAGTGGATCCTATGCTTTGACCCAGCCCAATCCTATGCATCAGAGGCACAACAGTAGCCAAGTTCACTGCTGTTCACTGTGCATGTGGCAGGTGCCAGAGGCATCTTGGGGAAATGAGACATTCATCCCCTTCCCCTAGGGGTAAGAGTGCAGGCCTCCTAGTGAGTCTGTTCATGCCTGTGCCTGCTAATTAGCCAGTACAGACATGAGGCCTCAGTGTCGGGATGAGCAGCCCAACATGGAGGATAGGATCCAGCAGTGGAGCCCATCACCAGTCTCAACACCTGCTCTGCCTCCTCCCAGTTACGTCCTCCCACCCTGCCCAGAAAATGCGCCTGACCAGCAGCACCTGTACTCACCAGCCACTGGCATTGCATTGCTGCCTCCGGGCGCTTTAAGCCAGCGTTGGGCCAATGTGGTCAGTAATGGGTTACTGCCGGTGCTGAAGGAGGCCAACAGTATGCTCGTACCACCCGCACTACGCCGGATAGGATCAGGCCATAAATCTGGGTTCCAGATTCAAACTACTTGAGCTTGCTCCCAAAATAGATTTAGCCTATCACAATAAATGCATGCTGCTCTGGCTGCTTTTGTTCTTCCTCCTACAGCCACTGTTACTGCCATGATTGCTTGCCCAATACTACCGTATTTTCAATTTTAATGTACATCATGAGGTCCAATTATGGTGGAAGTGCTCAGTGTGAAAAAGCTAATTTCAGAAGATTAAAAAAAAAACTCCCTTAAAGCTTATTCTCTCTTTCATCCTGTCCTTGACACAGCTAACCACCTAATTGTGTTCCCTAATTTGCATGACCACATCTCCACTCAATACAAGTAAAAACGCTGAATTGGCAGCATTTAGCCACAAGGAAAAATGCACTAAGAACAAGTTTCTGCACTACCCAATATATGGGAACAAGAGTAGCACAGGCTTAGCACCTCATCAATTGCAAATCCAATTCAGTTGAAAGGAACTTGCATACAAAAATATCAATAGGCCACTTTTAGCTATACTTTTGAGCAAGCTTGCATCTGTCACAAAAAAAAAAAATCACCACTCCCCTGGATTTTTTTTAAAAAGTGAAACAATGCATTCTGAACAGTTTTGACAGGTATGCAAAGGGCAACCGGCAGCAAAACCCCAAGAACACAATGTATAGTTGAAACATCGCATAGTTTTTTATGGACATTTTCTGAAAATACCCACCAAATATTGGGGAGAGGCCATGGTGCCTGAAAATATTGAGGATTCAGGGCAAGAAAGTTGTTGCTGGTTGTTGTAGATGTGATTAGATCTTCCTCAATGGACAACATGAAATTTGTCTTCAAGGTTCAAGGCCAATCTTGGATTGTCACATTTTTAATTTGAAAATTAGAATTGTACTGCAATAGCTATTTAGTATTAAATCCAACTGAGATCAATGGGGCTGACTCCCAGGGGTGTATTGGACTGCAGCCTAATGGCCCAACCCTGCCCCCCTTCAGTGTGAGCGGAGCATGCACTCAGCCATCACTAGCCGTCACAAAAGTTCCATAAAGCACAACAAAATGCCATAAAGTGCTTTGCAATGGCACGCCTGTTTGCAGCATAGTATGATAAGGCATCAGCATAAGGAGCAGGGCCCACCAGAATAGGTAAGTGCTGCGTTGAACAGCAAGGGAGTGGGGAAGGCTTGTAACGAGGCAGCGGAAAGTTGCAGCAGGGATGGTGGATCAGGCCCAGGAAGGATCAGCAGCACCGGCATGCACCATCCCCCTTTCCAGGCCGAATCCAGCAACACAGATCAATGCAGACTTGCATCAACAATTTCACTGGCACAGGTCCGAGTTGAGCAGGCTTGGGCTTACCCCGGGGCAAGGGGATGAATGTCCCTTTTTAGGAGACTTTCCACCCGCAAAACTCCCCCACCATGCATCAGCATAGGGAAGTTTAGATAGGATTGGGCTGTTAGTTGTAGAAAGTTAATGTAAGCAGTAGAAAATAATCAGCAGAACAAGTTTTATTTAACACATGAAACACGTATCTCAGGAGGAACCACGTTACAGAGGTTTGACCAATCAATCAATCCTTACTTCAAGCTGTATTACTCAATTTTAACCTGTAGCAAAATACCAGCTGCAAAGACACAGCATTTCAGCATACTGCTGACCTAATACTGTGATTAATGCTGTGAGCTACACCCAGCCTAGCTTTTCTAATCTCTAGGCTTTCTAATTTATACCAGAGATGGATAGGCTATCAGCAGGGAATTATGAGGATTACTTGCTGTTTATCTCTCCCTTGCAGAGACACTTCTCTACTTAGGAATTATCATAAACCCTCCAGCTACATTGCTACTTCCGTATTTACTCAGAAGTTTGGTACTACAAAGGGTGCATGATGGTGGCCAAAAGTATTATGAAATTATATGTGAACGAAAAGCTTTTGTAAAAGATTTCAGCATATCATAACAACTAAGAAGTGTCATATCACTAGAAATGTATGTTTCTAAACATATCACTAGAAATGTATGTTGTATAGACTCCAAATTCACAATTATTATTTTTTTGCAACAGTTTAGACCTTGATGTAGGAGATTATCAAAAAATGTCAGCACCACGGATGGGAACTTGAGTTAAGCATCTTGGACTCAAGCAGCAAAACCATGCATTTTTTCATAACTCGTGTCACTTGAGTCATATGTGCCAATGATTCAGGCCTAACTCAAGATTTGGATACATTGACTATGGGATGCTTGCTTACTTTTTTCCACCGCTTCTGCATCATCGAAAAGACCTCATGGGGTGATCAAGAAGCTAGCATTGAGACAGGCATGAGAGCAAGGTAAGTTAGATCCAGCCAGGAGGCAAAGGCTGGGGATGAGGACGAAGGGTTAAGGTTTTTATTTTGGCAGCACAAGGCTGAAAGGAGAATCCAGAAGAAGACAGGGCAGCCAGGACAAGGGGGAAGGAGTGGGCTCTTGTCCAGCTTGGAAGGAAGGAATGATCATTGGGATGAAGGATAGATGGCCTGATTTTTTTTTCCCTGGACAAGGAAGGAGATAAGGAGGTGTCAAAGGGATGGAAGAAGGGGTTCTTGCTATATGGAGAAGCCCTGGGAGAGGGCAAAGGAGACAGGCAACCCTGGGAGGGAAGGCTCATTGAATGAACGACAGCAATGGGACTACTTCTGAGTAGAGCTGCAATTGGGTCGCACTCATAGGCCTCCCAGCTGCTGCATGCAACCCTTCCACATTTCCTCTTCTGTAACACTGGCCGTCCCACCCACTCCTACCTTGCCAAGTTGGTCCATGTTTGGATGCCTCCCAGTCCCTGTTGTTCCATAGTGCTCAGTATGAAGGTGGGGTCAGGAGTTGTGATGTGAATGGGGCAGGAGGGTTGTTTTGGGACCCATCGTTTTTCTGCACTGCTGCGCTTGCTCAAACAGCAACAACAGTACGGGGTTTCTTTTTTTGTTTACATAAATGAAATGGTGGTTGACATACAGTACTTCAGAACATTACTGACTGCAGATGAGATGGGAACAACAGAGGAGTATAAAACTTCGACAACCTACTACTAACATGAGCACCTCTCTTTTTTCCGTGGAGTCGCACCTGACTTGGCCACTCACAGGTAAGTTAAATCACTGGGGGGGGGGTGGAGACTTGCAAATGACTCGTGCTCAGTTACTGCAGCCCATCCCTGGTCAACACAGGTCAAAATCCTAAGCATGCATGCAAATATTATTTTAACTATGGGTTATATACCACCCATGATAATTTTATTTTTATCCAAAATGAAATTATTCCTTCTCTATTACACTCCCAACTACTCCATTACTACAATTAAAATTTGTAAAAGTATTAAAACGTTTTTATTTTCATGACTACAGATTATTACTGTATCAACCTGGAACTATCAACAAGCCTTACTGGGTATAATAATAAAAAAAAACAGTCATTTTATTTTTGGGTAATTTTCTTTACAACTCCAAACCAGTGTACTTTTATATTGTCAGCATGTGACTGAAGGGTTGTTTTTATTCATCTATTTGCAAGACGTCTTAAATATTCTGATCTGTTCTGATAAATAATTTTAGTTTCAAACTGTACTTTCAAAAAGACTCCTTCAAAAACATATCTTGACCTTATGACTCACCACTCCTTACGTATTTAAAAAATAAAAAAGGAAACTTGACAGTTTGCCCCATTGCTCTACAGATTTTAAAAATACCCACAAGTGCTGATGGAAGGAAGTAGTGTATCTAACAGGAATTCCAATCACACGCTTATGCAAAGGGAGAGCTAATCCAAGTTGAAGTAATTCCTTTGTTCAGTGATTTTTTTTTGTTAACACCTGAGCATACCGACACATGATGTTGGTTGAGGGAAACCATCCCCCTTTTTCCGTCACTCCCCCACCCAGGGAAGTTGAAAGATGTCTTGGCATTGTCAGGAGGATACACTTTGAATTTATAAAGGCAGATCTAGCTATCTTCCCACACAAATACTTAAAACATCATTATCTGCAAATCTGTTCCTCCCCCCCCACAGACACACACACTCTAAGAATGTATCACCTGAGTAAGTACACATTATTGGATCAGACATGGATAAGGATTTTACTGGCTCTGCACATGCGTTTGCAAGTGTCTCCCCTTCAGAAGTATAGTAACTGTGTTTACTTGCTGTAGCTTTTCAAGATTTAACCATTACATGTTTTTCCTGCTTCTCCGACTGCTTCCTGCTTATTGGCACTCTAGAGAATATACTTCATTTATATGTACAGTACAAACTATGTACTCCACAGGCAATTAACAGAAACAAAGAAAAGAACCTTTAATTCATGATATAGTTTTCAAAACCTTGACCTTAAAACACCAATCTAAAATTGTTTAAGGCTGTTTTCTCAAAGAGTAAAAAATCTGTTAAGTATCCCCCCACAGAACAAACAGCAGTTGAGAGAATTTTCATCAAGATAAAAGGGTTAGGGAAAAAGTCCCCTCTTCCCAACTGCCATTGTCCTAAGCCAAATTCTGCTTCCTCTTGTGCAGCATCTGATTATTCATTTTAAAAAATACCTATGACAGATGAAGTAATTAATGACCTGTCACCTGATCTAGTTTGGCACTCATGCATCCATGATTCTTTACACAAACAGTCTGGAAAGAACAACATGCTTTTCCACCACACTGTCATGCATTTCAGTTTCTCAATTTCTTTACAATTTACTGGTTACCTGAGACCCTTTATAGTACAAATTTCTAACATCAAAACTGCTGCTTTCCTTTGCTATTACACTGTGCAAACAGAAATAATATATTCAAGTCATACACACATTTCATTTGCACAAATTCAAATATATGCACTCAGAAAAAAAAAAAGAGAGAATAGTTCAAATAGTGAGGACAGCTTAGCCCACCATTCCTCTTACTTACTATATGCCCCAGACAGAGAGCAAAATGGGAGGATGGATTGGCTGTTTCTTCAGTCATCTCAATTCCCACATATCTCTTATAGTGCAACTGAAGTTTTTAAACAGTTCAGATTTAAGGGTAATATTGACTATATACAGTGTTTGCCTTATGCATTGACTTCAGAATCTAACCCTTACATAAGATGCAACTCTATGGTACAAGAAATTTATGAGTACTGTACTATATCTGCATATTTCCTAATACAGGTAAATTATTTCCCTATTATCTTATTCAGCTGTTTTACACTGAGGTGTTCTTTTCTTTTTACAACAATGCTCAAGAAGCATATGGAAAGCTATAAAGAAAAACTTCATATCCTCAGTAAAGTACTAGGAAAAACAGACCAGTCCCATTAAGAAAAATACTTATTGTGAGAGAAGAAATGAGTAAAATTAGTCCAATACAAAATATATACTATTTCCATTAAAAAAAAATTGAATTCTAAATAAATACCATAATACTTTAAAAATATTTACTTATCCTGCTAACTATGTGTACAATATCTAAAAATTAGTTCAGGCAAGTGAAATTCTTAGTCCTCCCAATTATTTTGCTTGGCTATGTAAGCAATGTTTTTGGTTACACAAGCAATGGATAGGAAACTGTTCAGAAGACGTAAAGAACTATATATTCTAAATAATGTTCTAGGAAAAATTACCCATAAATGTAGTAGTTGCAAACAAAATCAATACAGGTGGGTGCCTGTATCCACAGATTTCGTATCCACAGTTTCAACTATCCACGGATCAGGGGGCCACCTTACCTTCTTTATTTTAGGTTTAGTTGCTAAAAAATCTTCTTGCTTGGGGGTAGGGGCAGGGGAGAACCCAATACTTAACACAGGTTCCCTCTTATTCACAGTTCAGGTATCCACAGGGAGCCCAGCAACCAATCACCTGCAGATACCAGGGCATTCCTGTATTCATCCCTTATGAAATAAAATAGCTTGCCAAGACAATGCTGTAGTAAGTCGGCTTTTGACCAACATGAGCTACAGAAATCCCTTCTTGGCTTTGACTCCAGACATTGCATGAAGAGCACCACTTGCTTTAAATACAAAATCTATGCACTGATCCTCTCCAAGTTGAGACCTTCATGAAGCTATTCTTGCTTTCAGATTACCGATAGTTCTTAGCTGTGAATGTAATTGTGTCATTCTATAAATATCTGTATTCTGTGGAAGCATATTCTGTTGTACCTTTAAAAAAAGCTTCTGCCTCACCCCCATTTTCTCCTTCATTTTTTTTTTTTTAGTCCAAGACAGGAATAAAGCGGCACGATTAAAAAGAAAAGAAAATGAATGCGCCTACATTGTCTTCAAATTGCACTTGCAGATGAAGATAGCAAGGATCTTTTTAAAAATAAAAATCAGAGAATGTGTTTCAAGATAGTAAAGGGAGCTCTATTATTGAAGGAGCATACGTGAACAAAAAATGAAATATTGCAGAGATTAACACACTATCATCTGTTAGTTAACTGGAATTGTATTTTATATGAGGCATATATTAACAGGCTTCAGGTGAGAAAAGCTAGATAATGAGAAAGGCCTACTTTAGAAAGACAAGAAAGAGAAAACAACAAGAAAAGTACAGCTGCAGTAGTAAACACAAAAGCAGCTAATGTTGATTCCATAATATTGCACAATCAATTAAAAAAAGGCTGATAAATTACTGTTCAGGGTTGAAGTCAGCTGACTAAAATGACAAGTGTTTTGTCATATATAAAGGTTGTAGAGTAAAAGAAAAAGTTGTACGTTCTTGCTTCTTTAATACCAGTGGTTCCCAAAATGGGAAGTACCGTCCCTTGAATATTATTTGGACTAACTCCAGATGACTGAACTTGGTGATTTACAATTCCTGCTGTGATTTTAAAACATATATTGGGAGACGGGTTATCACTTCATCAAGCCCATCCATCCCATTAAGAATTTACTGAACAGTGAAGCAGTTACTAAGGGCACAATCCTAACCTGGAGTTAGGCTGGCACAATTAGGCCAGCAAAGTTTGGCCTGCCAAAGGACCACAGTAAAGCACATTGGTGTCCCTCATGCCAACCAAACTTTGCTGGCCCAATTGTGCCAGCCTAACTCCAGGTTAGGATTGCGCTCTATGTGATACCCAAGAATCTTGCTAGATGACTATAAGACTTTGAAAAGGTGATATCATTGGATTAAGCTCATTAATTTTGTTGAATAAATTAAACAAAAAAGTTTTAATTGGTGTTTAAATAAATGTGCAATTAATTGTTTTGCATTTTATTGTTAAGTTCCTTAGTGGGTCATTCAAACTGATATTCTGAATGTTTATTATATGGTAGCGTAGGGTAAGGTAGGGGCACTTGAGATGAGTTTATGAAATCAAAAAAGGGCATGGCATGCAAGTTCCTTAATATTACATTTTACATGACGTTTAAGAAAAACAACTAATATTAGAGACCAGGGGCCTCCAAACTACGACTCAAAGTGTTCCAGCATAACGATCCTGGGTGTGGTGCTGTGGTAACGAAGCCTTACCATTCCATGCTGCAACCTCCTTGTCTTGCAGCCAATCTTTGCAGAGCCAGCATATACTGAAACAGGTAGGTGCTCCACAGGCTAGCAGAGGGTAGGGGGAAGAGTTTGGGAAGGTGGAAAGGGGGTATAATGGGGTGGAGGAAGTGCTCAGAATGGATGGGCAGAATCAGGCCCTAGGAGGGGGGGAATGGTAACAGTGGCTATCCATATCCCATTCCAAATCCCAGGCCTGAGTACCTGACACAGGGTTGCTCGAATTTGTACCAGTAATTTTGCGGGGGCAGGCCTGAGTAGCCTCATAGAAACTACTGGAGCTTAGCCCAGAGGAAGGGGATGAATGGCCCCTTCTCTTGCAAACATCTCCAGCCACCTCTTTGAATGATTTTACTTTTGTCTGATTTTACCTGATGCCAGATTCTGACAAATGACCTGCCAGTAATTGGTACCCAAGAACTGTGCAATCTACTATACCTATTTATTGAAGAGAAGTAAAAAAGTAAAATTATAAAAGGTGCATTTTCATTTAATACAGAATATTAAAACAAGCTTGTGAGCCAGAAAATGCCTTTCTTGTTGCTATAACCTAAGAGATGCTTAAAGTGGCCCTCAATGTTTTCTGGAAATCCTGAGGCTGCAATCCTAAACACACTTTCCTGGGAGTAAGCCCCATTGAATAGAATGGGACTTACTTCTGAGTAGGTAGGCATAGGATTGGGCTGTCAGTCTGATCCTTTATCAGTAGAGGCAGTACAAAGTGGTTATACTTTATTGTGGATGGCGGTGTTATCCCAAAAAGGTGGGGCTGAAAGTGGTTGTTTTTATTCCAAATTAATATTGCAATCAATTTTGAAGCATTGTTATCAAGTCATATCACTACCATATACAGGTACAGCCTTCTCATCCATGGTTTTCCCCTCCATTGATTTGACTCAGCATGAAGTGCCTTTTGTCTATAGCTGTGTTCAGCCCACCACATGACTCAATGCATTTACCATATTAACCCATGTATAGTCAATATCAGTCCAGGAAATTTTAAAGCATATTTTTTTCAATTTATGCATGAGTATATATGGTAATCCAGATTTCCTGGGTGTTTCTTCTCTCTTATGTTACTTACGCTCACTGCTTTTTTACTGCATTACTTGCTCTTTGACAATGCTGCAGGCAATGCAGCAAGCAAGAGCGGAAACATCCACTTTGTGAGCCTTACTTTCTTAAGCAAAGTGCTGTTGATACTTCCATTTCTAATGTCAACAAGTCACAGGAGTACACTGGGCAAAATGTAAAAAAGGCCAAAAGGGAACCACATTCTACTGACCGAATCTAGCAACCTTCTGTAACTGAAGTTATTATAAAAGGAAGAAGCTAATAATCTGTTAAGCAACATTCTCCAAATAAAAATGTAAAAACAATCTAATGCTATAAACCAGTGGTTCTCAAACATTTTAGCACCGTCACCCACTTTTTAAAATGACAGTCTGTCCAGGACCCACCAGAAGTGAGGTCATGGCTGGAAATGCTATCATCGTGATGCCAAAGTCTGCTGCTTTCCTGAGAATGCAGCAATATGTTGGGTTATTTCCCAGCCGTTTTCCAATAGCAAAGTGAATCAGAAAGGGAAAAAAGCCTATTGACAACCTCGACATAAGCAAAACCACACAGTCCTCCCCCTTTTCAGCATTCCATTTCCCCATGTTTTCAATATGGTTGCCTTCGGTGCTTCGCAACCTACCTAAAATTAGGTCACGACCTACTCGTGGGTCCTAACTCACAGTTTGGGAACTACTGCTATAAACAATAATATTGCATTTGTTTTTAGGTAGGCTGTAATATAAATCTTTCACCATACTTTTATGGCAGAATGAGATTGATTTAGTGTCAGGTGCCATGCAGAACGCAGAATTGGCATGATTAGTATCTCTGGAACAAGATGGAGGACTAGTGCAGAATTGACAAAAGCTATGGCTTTTTTGTTTTGACGCAGAACATTTTTTATGATGTGTGTTATTTTTAAATTTCTTTTATAGTGTAAGTCACTTTGGAAACCTCTTCCCTTGAGGAAACAGGAGAAACATAAATGTTTTTGAATTAATAAATAAAGTAAAATTAGAATTTTGTTGAAAGTGGCATATAAAATAATATGGGAAGGACTGACTTACAGCAATGGAGAATCAGGAATCAATGTGCAAGAGTGGATCAAGAAATGCCTTTCTTTAAAAAAAAAAGCATCTCCTGAGGTTGTAGTTTTGAATAGGTAAGGTGCTTAGGCTATTTATGTTGTTTCACATAGGGGAACATTCAACCAATGGATTCCCCCACTTGTAATCTGAAGTAGTACAGTCCATCAACAGATATTTCACATGACCATGTTTTTGCATTTCACTGCTCAATCCTATCCCCTGTCACGTTACAGCATTTATCTGTGCTAATGGAGCTCACTATGATGGCAGGATGATTGGACAGCTAGAATCCCGAGCGCCAGCGCATAGCTGGGTGCCTGTCATTAGCTGGCTCCACCCTCGCCTCAGGAGATAGATGCTGCCCAATTGAGCAGCTGGCCATGGGGATGGCAGCCAGAGCTCACCTGGTGGCTGTGAGGCTACCTGGTGGCCATTCGACTTTGGATTTCCAGGGACATGGATCACTTTAGTGGAATCTGTGTCAGTGGAATTGCTCCATCCCCCTTCGACTAGCAAGACAACTATGCGTTCATCGCAAACAGTAATGCGGGGGAATATTGGGGGCGGGTGGAGCATGGTCACAGGACCATGTTTTTGCACAAAAAACCCCCACCATGGGTGCCGCCATTTTGTTTTGATCATGGGTGCCGCCAATTTGTGCTCCCACATCAAGATAGATCTAAACACAATATAGAGTTAATAGCAATATAGATCTAAAACGCATTTAAAAACAAAAGGCGAATACAGCGGGGAGGAGGAGGAAGCGATGGCATTTTATAATGTGCATGCCCCCCCCAATCCTCTCTGACCCCCTGTGGGTAGAAGGGGGGGCAGGAGCTGAGCCTGGCTGAGCCTGGCTGTTAATGAAGGCGGTGAGCCAATTCTGAATTGATTTTGAACAGCGATTAAGTTTGGCAAATGAATTCATCAGGGGGGTGAATACTCAATTAAAATTCATTCATTCAGAATTTGTGAGGAATTTTGATTGGGGGTGTTAGGATGGGCTGCAATCAGTTCATTTTTTTTGACACAGCCATTCTTATTAATTCAAAGGTAGCTAAGTAATGAATTTACCCACCTTATTTAATTGATTGTATTGGAATAGTGAATGAATCCCTACCTCATTTAATTGATTTTACTGGAATAGTGAATGAATTCCTACCTTATTTAATTGATTGTACTGGAATAATTAATGAATTCCTACCTTATTTAATTGATTGTACTGGAATAATTACATACTTACTGGGTTAATTAAATTGTTTGGTGAATGAACTGGGCTAACTGATGGATTGGTAGATGCCTGCAGGCGGGCTAACCCCCGCCTACCCCCACCCCCCAGCAGGAGGGCTGAATAGGTGAGCTGCACAGGAAGAAAGTAGGCCTGGCATTTAAACTTCCATGGTTTTTTTTTTTTAATATGGTTTCCACATTTCTTTTACAGGACACAATTCAGCATTTACTTCTTTTGCCTTATTCCTACTAACCTAGGCATGGGAAAGAAGCAGCAGAAGGCATGTGGACAGGCCCCCAGGTGCCCCCCCCCATCCACATACAGCCCTCCGGAAATTCATCTGATGAAGGTTCACTACCTGCAATACGTGCGGCCATAGCCGGTTTTCAGGCCAAAGAGAAGCAGACGGCCTGCAAACAGGGGCAGTCAGGAGGGAGGGAGGCCTCTAGAGGGACAGGGCTATGCCCAGAACCAGCCCCGATGCCCAGGTTATCTCTCTGCTTTCTAGGATTGCTAGCAGAGGGGTAGGCACTGCTGGGAGTGAAGATGCTGCATGGGATACCTGCTGTGGGTTAGTCTGCAGCCAAGGAACAGGGATCCTTGGAAGCAGTTTAGGGTAGTGGGGTCAGGGAAGCCCCTTTCCCGTAGGGTCCCTGCTGTATCATGAAGTGACTGGGTCTAGTGAGCCATTAGGTACCCCCATACTAACAGGATGATCTGGCAGCAGATGCAGCATTGCCTGTTGACCCCCCTCCCCAGTTTTCATCCAAGTGTCTCCTGCAGCCCGCCCCAAAATTATGGCAGCATGCCTATGGGAAACTGGGGGCTAGCCCTTTGGTGGACACCTTTCTCCCACCATTAAAGAGAAGTGAATATGAGAGGAGTACCCTCTTGCATGGCATGGCCAAGCCCACAAGAAGTCAGATTACAAACCCAAGGATAGTGAAGTGATCCATAGGGCTAAGATCATTGTAACTGGTCTAATTGGCTGAAGGGATTTATAGTCCGTGTGAGGTTCATCTCCCGGCATCAGCCTCAGAGAGGAGCCATGCTGTGGAAATACCTTGACATAAAATATGGAGCTATGGGGGTTACCCAGGGAAGGGTAACATTATATTTATTATGATGAACAATCCAGAGGTAGAACCCTGGCTCAGTTGGGAGGAGCCCCAGAATGAACTGTGGAATCAGCTGGTAACAGCCAAGACTATCTGTGAGAGCTCCCACAGTGGACACATCATGATATGAAAGGGGCCCGGAGGGCCACAGACTCAACCTGGGGGGGCAGTGGGTTCAATCCCCATGGGTGTGCTTTGACTATAATGGGTCGGGGCACTGCACCAAAGCCAACTGCCATACCAGAACGCCTGCAGCGTGTGCGGCCTCCGGCACCCTGTCACAGCCTGCTGCAAGGCAAAAGGGGCCAGGCTTAACGCCAGGGGCCGAAAACAAGGGGGAGGCGCCCAAGATGAAACTCGCCCTGCCAAAGGAGCCAAGCCTGATTCGGCTTGACTGTTTGTCCAGGCTTCTTAAGGGGTAGCTGAACTGTCAGATGGGTTCCACCCAGTGTCAAGCAGTCCTGAACCACTTTATCACACTCACTCAAGGGCTTGGGTCCCCCTAGCTAAGGGCAAGACCGGAACCCTTCCACAGCGCTTACATTCCAGGGTATTGTGCTGGATACAATGGCAGCATCTAGTCAGCTCCCAGCGGACAAGTTGGAAGCACTGAGGGAAAGACTCGGCTGTTGTATAGGGGCTAAGAAGCTGTCACTTCGGGAGCTGTTGCCCCTGGTAGATCACTTAAACTTGGTGTGCAAGGTGGTTACCCCAGGTAGGGCATCACACGCTGACTGTGTGCCACCATGGCAGGGCTAAAGGTCCCGTATCACAGGCTGCTGGTGATAGTAAGAATGAAGGAGGACATGGCCACTTGGCCTCGGTTTTCTTAAGGGTTTTAATGGGGTAACATGCTGGCGTAGAGGACAAGCAGCAGGTGCACTTAGACACAGCCTGGGGGTCAGGCTTCTGCGGCATTTTCAGAAGATGCTGGTGTGCTGCCCCCTGGCTGGATAAATGGGTAAAGGGTGGCATCATGGCTGACCTCTAGGTTCTAGAGCTCTTCCCCATAGTAGCTGCAGTGCAGTGGTGGTCTCAGGAGTCCAGTAATTCCACCATTCGGTTCTGGTGTGAGAACCAGGCGGTGACAGCAGTAGTCAACAGTCATTTAAGGTCATGGGGCTTATCAGGCCGTTCATTCTGCGACACCTGCGTATTAATGCTTTGTTCGAAACTGGCATGCAACGGGGTGGACAATTCACTGTGGACGCATTGTCTCGGTTCCAAGAGGAGTGCTTCAGGGAGTTGGCCCCAAATGCGTGCCTGCTCCCAGGCCCCTTGTTGTTGTTGTTCAGTCGCTAAGTCGTGTCCGACTCTTCGCGACCCCATGGACCACAGCACGCCAGGCCTCCCTGTCCTCCACTAGCTTCCGGAGTTCACCCAATTTCATGTTCATCGCTTCGGTGACACTATCTAACCATCTCATCCTCTGCCGCCCCCTTCTCCTTTTGCCTTCAATCTTTCCCAGCATGAGGGTCTTTTCTAAAGAGTCCTCTCTTCTCATCAGGTGGCCAAAGTATTGGAGCTTCAGCTTCAGCATTTGTCCTTCCAGGGAGCAATCAGGCTTGACTTCCTGTAGGATGGACCGATTGGACCTCTTTGCAGTCCAGGGGACTCTCAAGAGTCTTCTCCAGCACCATAATTCGAAAGCATCTATTCTTCGGCGCTCTGCCTTTCTTATGGTCCAGCTCTCACAGCCATACATAGCTACTGGGAAAACCATAGCTTTGACTATGCGAACCTTTGTTGGCAGGGTGATGTCTCGGCTTTTGATTAAGTTGTCTAAGTTCGCCATAGCTTTCCTCCCAAGAAGTAAACGTCTTTTAATTTCATGGCTGCAGTCACCATCTGCGGTGATCTTGGAGCCCAGGAAGATAAAGTCTGTCACTGCTTCCATTTCTTCCCCTTCTATTTGCCAGGAAGTGATGGGAGTGGTGGCCATGATCTTAGTTTTTTTAATGTTGAGCTTCAAGCCAATTTTGGCACTTTCCTCTTTCACCCTCATCAGCAGGTTCTTTAAGTCTTCCTCACTTTCTGCCATTAAAGGCCCCTTACCCCAGTGGTTTTGGAACCTTGGCATTCCAAGGCCCTCCAGAGGATCTTTTAGTCCCTGGCCCCGCAGCTCACAGCATGGGTATGCTGCAAAGGTGAGGGAATTCCAGGCATTCTGGGAAGCACAGGTCTCCCCGATGCATGGCCGTTCCCCTGAGTCAGTTGATGCACTTCATTCTTTTCCTGAAGGACGAAGGCAGGGCTGTGAGTTCCTTAGGTGGATTCTCATCAGCCATAGCTTTTGTTGCCAAGGCAGTCAGTTTACCCAATTTTTCACTTGACTTTAGGGTGCCTGATCGGAGATGGCCAGTCTCCCCAGCAATTCTCTCTGGCTTGCGGAACTCCTTTAACAGGCTATGCAGCCCTGGCCTTGAAGTAGCAATTCAGGGCTGCAATTTGAAGTAGCAATTCAGGGTCTTATCTTACTTTTGGGGAGGGAGAGCAGCAAGAATGACACCTCCGGCTACTCGTTGCAGAGGGCTGACCTCACTTGGTCCAAGGGTGGCATGGTACTTATGCTGAGATGATCAAAAGCCGATCAGACAGGCCAGGAGCAGAAAGCTATGCCTAGGGCTAGCACCTGACGTCCCGCATGGCCTTCTCAAGTTGCCCATTTGGCCAGGCTGGATCCCCTGCATTCACACTCCTGTTTTCCTTTTAGGTTACCTCAGGAACCCAGCCAGCGTGCTGATTTGGAGTCATTCAATGGTTTTTTGGGCCCGCAAGAGGGCAATGGAATGCAGCTGTGGGACCCAGCTGGGGCTGGGCAGCAGGGCCTGGGTGGTCTGGGCCGCCAGGCGAGGCATGCAAGGGGGGGCAACAAGCTGCCCGCAGTCTCGGATTTCTTATGGGCTAATCCACCCCCAAAGTTAATAGTGATCCATTTGGGCGAGAGCAATCTGACCCTGAGGACTGGGCTGTGCTTAAAAAAGCAAGCCTGTGACGACAGTCATGTGCTATGGGAATGGATTCCGAGAGTGGTAGTGTTTTGGTCCAAGCTTTTACAGCACAGGGTCTTGCAGGGGGCGGCCTCCATGCTGCTTATTGAGCGAGCAAGGAGAAAAAGTCAATTGTGCAGAGGGCAATTTCATGCGGCAGCCTGGTGGCCTGGTCATTCGCACCCTGCAATTGTGCATTCTTCCCTGTTTAGGGATGACGGGATCCATTTGTCTGAGGATGGAGCAGAAATTTTTTCTTGGGAGACCTGCAGTGGAGCCTTCATGGTCCTTTGCTCCCTAATGGGCGGGGTGGTGTCAAGCTCTAGGCTAATGCCCCCTGGTGGCAGGTTGGCACGGGCACACAGGCTGGAAGGAGGCTTTTGGTGTGCATCCGGAGGTCAGCTAAGGCACGACATTACCCATCGGCAGCCCCACAGTTGCTCACTGGTGCGTGGGTTGGCAGGGAATCGCCTAGTCTCCAGGCTTGCACATCCCGGATGCCCTCTGGTCGGGGAAGGCATTCAGGTTTGCTGCCTCCGCCCCCTACAGGGGTTGACCATGAAAGGTTATGCCCCAAGGGGCTGGCCTTGAGTCAGGATGTTTCGCTCGCCACGGGGGGCGGGGGCTGGCCAGTGGTGAACCCCCCTACCTTCAGGTAAGGCCTTGCCGCTGTCCCCTGCTGTACTTAGTTGCTGCCGGTCTCCGGCTCCTCTTTCTGTATTTTGTTGCAATAAAGTGGCCCATTCCTCCACATTTATCTGTCTCTCGTGGCTTTATTGGGGGATGCACAGCTAATGGTGCAGTGCTTTGGGAACTGGACAGACCTGGAAGATCCAGCTTCAAATCCCTGTTCAGCCATGAAGCTTCTTGGGTGTCCTTGCGCGAGTCGCTACCTCTCAGCGTGACCTACTTCACAGGATTGTTGCAAGGACAAAAAGGGGAGGAACCATGTACACCACCCTGAACTCCTTGGAGGAAGGGCAGTATAAAAATGTGATAAAAATAAATAAGCTGCCCAATCTTCAGTCCTACACCAATCATTTTGCTGGCACAACCTAAAGGAGAGCCAAGGGTTAAAACAGGCAGGAAAATGGGGATACGATCTGACATGCATGACTGCCACCAGATCCATTCCGCCCCGCCCCGCAACACACACTCCTGTTCCTCCTCCCACACCCTGCTGCTTCCCATCCCTGCCCACGGCCACCTACTTAACGGTTCCTGAGGAGTCTTCTCGAACCGCTGCCATGTGCCATGTCTCTCACCATTTGCTACAGCAGCCCAGCAGAGCGTTGCAGAAGTAGGTTTTTGCACCACCATAAAAGGGCCTTGAGCTGTCAGAACGCTAGTTCTGGCAGCACAAGGTTCCAAAAGGATTGGGACCTCAGAGGCTTGCAAAGGCAAAGCAGTTCAAGGAGGCTAGCATTCCAACCATGCGCTAAAATTGATAAAGCACAAGACTGTAGCTATACATGATAATTTCACTGCCACGATTGCCACTGACCACAATTTACAGTGCTTAGTTAATGCAAGCTGTGGTCACATGTAATAGGCTTGCTAGAGAGCCCTTTGTTCCTTCTTTAAGAAAACAGCAAAAATGCATTTTTATCACTGTCATACAGGTTTACTACATACCAATTAGAATGAAGTGCTTAAAATAGTTTCATTAAATATTCCTTTTGAATTACTGTGAGAGCACCAGCACTGCTCTGAATCAAGTTATTAAAAATCCAAGCCACACATTTAAATGATGTGAGGTCTGTCGTAAATTACATGATGGAGACAAAAGTTATATAAAAAACCTTTTGAAATATGTCACTTTTCTCAACTTCTCAATACTCTCACCCCTCTAGAGTATCATTAATAAGGTAACTGTAAGTGACAGTTCCAGTTTCCCTTGCTAGCATCTGTTGCCCATCCAAATTTGTTTTTATTGCAGTTATTCTTGTCAGTTAGGACCTTCTCCCCTCACCCTGAGGCATGATTTGTTTTCTTGCAGCTATTGGGATGACATGTTTGGGATGTTTAGGTAGAAATCCAGTGTGTGCAACTAGATGACTTAATGGTTTCCCAAAACACATTCTCAATGGTATTTAACTCTTCCAAAGAACAAAAGCAGGCAAGCTAAAAGATTCAGAGCCTGATCCAGAAGGCTCTATTGCCAGCGGTACGCTCATACTGCATATGCTCTGTGTCGCAAATGTGCCATAAAGCACATTCATGGCACTACGGAAGGATGGAACTCTAGCACTGAACCTTAGCACCTCACTGACAGACGGACAGTGTTGTTGACCAGTAGTAAAGGTTTTCGGGAGAGATGGAAGCTGGAGTGGATGGAACTGGGCAAAGGGAGGGGAGGATCAAGCTAAGAGGCCCCGCCTCAGTTGAGCAACCCATCATAGACCTCCTCAACTCTGCACCCATTCAAACGCGGATACAGAGGCAAGGAGACCCATTGCTACCAGCTTCAGTCTACCTGGGTTAAGCAAATGCTCCCTTCTCCCAAAGAGTCCTCCAGCTGTATCCAGATGCCCTTCGGATCCAGTGATGACCACTTTGGTGCCACTGGAGCCATGGACCCCACCAGTTTTGGGACTGGGCTGCCTATGGGAGAATAGAAGAACTGTACAATATATGCCTACTAAACTTATCGGCTGACCAAGAATTGGAATACGAGCCAATTATTTCATGATGAACAGATTCTTTGACATCACAAATACATATGCTATAACAGTGGTTCCCAAACTGTGGGTCAGGACCTACCAGTGGGTCACAAACCAATTTCCAGTGGGTCGCAAAGCACCAAGGGCAGCCATATTGGAATGCTGGAAAGGGGGAGGGCTGTGTGGTGGTTTTGCTTGTGTCAAGGTTGCAAATAGTAGGTCTTTTCCTTTCTTATTCACTGTGCTATTGGAAAATGGCTGAGAAATAGCCCTAACATACTGCTGCATTCTCAAGAATGCAGCAAGCTCTGTCATCACAATGATGGCGTTTCCAGCCAGGACATCACTTCTGCTGGGTCCCAGACAGATTGTCATTCTAAAAAGTGGGTCCCAGTGTTAAAAAGTTTGAGAACCACTGTCCTAGAAGAAAAGTGTCTCCAAGGACAAATCCTAAAACTTCACAATCCAAACAGCATGGAGTAATCCTTCCTGGTACTTGTATAATTCAAATGAAAACATAAGCAGAGCTCTTTTCTCCTGTCCCAATCAAATATATATCTATGAACCAGCCAAAGAATGATCTCATCTCTGGAGAAGGAAGTGTTGTATTGCCAGAGTAGTTTGCTGATCTCATAATGCACAAATTGCTTGCCTGCTTACTATCCTAAGAACAAAATGGATAAACAATGTCTTCATGTCAAGTGATACAGGTATAGCACATTTCTCTGGGAGATGGAATGAGCTACTCTAGAAAGACCTGTAAAACGTCAATGTCAATATATGCCACAATTTCCACAGAACACAAGGAGCTAAATGTACGCTGGCCATCTGCTGATGTTACATTACTTTTCATGATGTTTCCACTGCAGACTTTTTTCTCAAGAAGTTTGAAAAGACGGTTGGAGCACCATTGTCTACTTGCTTGCATCCATCCATCCAAAAACTACAACTGTTTCAAATCTTCAGTAATGTGGCACTTGTTTTTCCTGTAGGAGGTCTGTCTACAAAAAGAAAAGTGAAACAAAAATCTACTGAGTGTACACAAATATTAAAAGTCTCATTAATTTATGATAGTAAACCCTAGGAAAATGTAGTTTTTCCTGACAGCATAACTTTTTATAAAACCAATAATTTCATATTTGGTTACAAAATGACTGATAAAAATGAAATATTGTATTATGTGGTGTTCTCATACACAAGATACAAATTTTGACATATGATCATCTTACTAAAGTAACATCTCATATCCACACTCATACCCCCAAGCAGCTTACACAGTATCCAAATTTACCCAGACTCTATTACTAATTTTTAATCCATGAATAAAATAAAAATAAAATAACACTCTCTTTAATGTTCTTAACAGAAATAAACATTGTCAATGGTTCACCCAGACCAGCATCTTTATTCCAGAGAAGGTAAGACATTTATACCTGAGAAGTTCACTAGCAGGGGATGATGGATAATTCTATAATTCTTTATAGTCACAGAGGAGGCCCCTCACCCCAAGTGAGGATTCCTTCATGCTTTTAGTATCGACTTTAATGACTGAAGAGCCAATGCTTTGAGGCAAATTTGAAGGCACATGACTGGCACCCCACCAGGAGCAAGACTGTACATTATTATTATTATTATTATTATTATTTATTTGATTTTTATCCCGCCTTTTCGCCCAGAGGCGCTCAAGGCGGCATTACAGTATAAAAAGATAAAATATAAAATTAACATTACCAAGCAGTTAAAAACAATGTTAAAAAATGATACAAACAACAAATTAAAACAGATACAATTTAAAACAACACGCCCAGTGGATCATATATAAAAATGAACAAACCAGCCAGCCAGCCAGCCTGTCAACAGTTAAAAGCTTTTTGGAATAAAAAGGTCTTCAGCCCCCGCCGAAATGTAAACAAAGAGGGAGCAGTTCTCAATTCTAAGGGGAGGGTGTTCCAGAGTTGGGGGGGCCACCACCAAGAAGGCCCTCTTCCTGGCCGCCGCCCCTCTCACTTCTCCTGGTGGCGGCACAGTCAGAAGGGCCCCCCCCAGATGATCTAAGAGTACGGGTTGGATTATATGGAAGGAGGCCGTTCCTCAAATACCCTGGACCCGAGCCGTAAAGGGCTTTTGCACCAGAGAGACCTGTTAGATTGACCCTAGCCATGTAGTTAAGCCATTCACAAACAGTTCAAAATCATGTGGCTCTAAACCATGTAGAAATAGCTTCTATGCTACAGCAGCCACATGCAAAGGAGTCCTCACGTGAATGAACAAAACTCACGCTTCTGTCCACTCAACTGAGTGGATGGCTTTTCTAGTTGTAGGTTAGACCCTCAACAGCCGATTCGGATTATGTGGTCTGGGGGCTGCAATTAAGGCTGCAATCACCAGAGCTCTTAGGAATACCAGACTCGGTCACCTGCATGATTTGACAGTTTCCTTTAAACACCAATTCTTCTGTGTCATATTATACACTGCTTTTGAAAGTCCTCTAATGGCTTTGGGTTGCATTTGCAATGACTTGGATCTGTCTCAGTTATACATTGAGATGCCAGGATTCCAACATGGCTTTTCCAAACAACATATGTGTTGTACTCAGAATATTTGTACATACACGGCAACAGCACCATAACAGATGCCTGGGCAGGGCGACGCGGTGATGTCACTCCCTACGTCACTATGCTGCCCCCCCATGCCACCCCACCACACATCCCAGCATCTGGAATGGCTCCATTTTGGAGCCAAATGGCCACAGGGGAGGGCAGGAGTAGCCACTTTGCTACTGCTTTCTGTTTCTTCCTCTTCGTCACGTCATCCTTATGTGTAAGTCTGTACCAAACACCCCATGGCAACCAGTGATTGGGGAACCAACCCCTCCCAGTCCACTTAAAATATGCTTCTTCATCAGTGACGTCATGAGGGGCGGCAGGGGACGGGCCGCACCAGGTGACACACGCTGGGGGTGACACCACCAGGGACCAAAATTGCTAGAATTGCGGTTTTAAAAGATAATACCATCATGCTATATACCGTTGGATGTGGAATTTCATCCGGAATTCAATGGAAAAAAACGGAGAGTCATATCTTTATTCTATCAAACATTATGGCCAACAAACTAAAAACCAAAAATAAAACAATGTAAAAATCATGTTGTTTTTTTAAAAACAAAAAATCATGGTTTTACGGAATAATACCATCATGTTATATACCGTTGGATGTGGAATTTCATGAGGAATTCAATGAAAAAACCAGAGTGTCATATCTTCATTCTATCAAAAGCTATGGGAAAAAACTGGAAATACAACATTTTATGTAAAAAAATCACGATTAAAAAAAATCATTATTATGAGTCACTTGTCATTTCCATGTATCATAGCTAATACTAGGACTTTTATTTAATTGTGTGCATGTCATCAAAGTGGCCACCGACTTTTGTTGGTTACTAGTTTGTTGGATACTATAGGTACTATAGACCTGTACTATAGTTAAATAAATAAAGTTGATGAGGGGTAACACCAACCCTAGTGATAACACTGCATTTAGATTGTGCATATGGCATTGTAATTTATTCTGTATGGTGTAGGAGGAGATCCATCATGGGGGTGACGTGCTGACCTCTTTCACTGGGTGACGTGAACTCTAGTGACGCCACTGTTCTGCATAGTGAAACATAAATGTACACCTTGAATGAACTGCACAGCCACTTGTTACATCATATTTTACTCAGATGGACTTAAGGATTTTTATTTTTTTTTTGCAGAAAAAAGTTTTAATTACATACAGCTATTAAATGTTTATTCTTGGTTGTGTCTTTGGAATTATTCCTGAAAAGATTGCACAGATGTTGGGAGTCTGGGCGGACCTCCCGCCTTACCTAGCCGGCCCGGGTCCCACAACAGGGTCAGACGAGGGGCTACTCATCCGCCCGGTCCTCCTCCTGGGGGAGCGGCGGAAGACCAGCCGCACTGCAGCAATGCCCGCGATGCTCCCAGCAGTCGCATCAGCTGACGTGATTAGCACGCCTGCCCCTACAGAGGCCCCAGGTGGTGCGCAAAATGATGCAAATGTCGTGCTGCCAGGGGAGAAGGCCCCTGGCAAGGCGGCAAGGCCAGTGCCTGAGTGGCAGGACGCCTGGCCTCTGGGCGGCCGCCCGGGGACCTCTTCCATGGGGTGGCCACGCCACAAGCTGGGCGATCACACCCCTGCAGCCTGGGCGGTCACCCCAGTGAGCTGCCCAGGCTGGGGCTGAACCACTCCAACCCAGCCAGGGGACGCCCAGCAACCCTGGCTGGCTAAGCAGCAAGAGCGAGAGTCAAGCTATCCCAGAACAGGGGCGGGGCCTCACCCAGGGACAGGTCCTGAGGGGGAAAGAAGAGGCCGGCCCCCACAACAGCCAGCTGGCCCAAAGCCCTGTCACTCACCCCCAGGGTGGGACCAACCCTCAGCGGGGATGGGGCAAAGGAGGGCAGAGACAGGAAGGGGAGGAGGGAGGTTTCTTCATAAGCTGGCCTGCCAGTAATGAGAGATGAGGGCTAAGCAGTTGGCTGGCACGAGGACTTAAGCTGCCACTGACCTGAAGTCTTGCCAGGGAGTTGGGCCAGGGTGAAGCAACCCCCAGCCCCCGACTCTGACACCGACGCCAACCTCCTGAGCTGGGAAGGCTGCCTGAAGCTCTGTCGCCCAACAGCGGAGGTGGCCCCAACAGGCAGCCCCTGGACAAGAAGTTTCTAACAGAAACCCAGATAGAAATCCAGAAACCTTCAAGTTCTATTTAATATAATAAAACAATAAATATGCATTTGATGCTGCACATTTTAGATCTTGATATTTAAGTACCTAAATTGAAATTTATATCATTGTATCTCATGAAAGACAGCTAGCCTTTAATTCTAAGATGGTTTCATATATTACATGAAAGTGAGTTATTCAGGCATTCCCTTTCAAGCATCTCGCAGAATATGCAAAGATGGAATTACTGCATCATGGGGAGCTGTGTGTGTGCTCCATGCGCAAGCAGTTTGCACAACTTGATCCAACTGGAATACATTCTACCTTCTTTCCAAGCGGAAGTGTCCAGTCCAGAAGCCAAGAGCCTGATAAAGCAGATGAGAAATGATTGTCATTTCTATGCTGCTAAATGGGAACATGGGAGATGTTTCTGGGACTAGGAAGATATTGGGGTTTTTTTTTTCTTTTCTCCACATTCACACAGTGCTCTACTGCAGCACTGATTTCCTTTTCTTAGGGTAAAAAAAAGTTACAACAAGATTTTTTGATGTAACTTATTTGTTTGATTCTAACATTAGATCAAGTAAAAACAATAATTATCTCTAGTAATAATCAGTATCAGTTGAAACACTAGAACAGAAAGTAAAATATTATCACTATGCAAATAGCAGAGGAGGAATTGAAACAGCAAACGTAGACTTGCACAGGATTCTGACCACCAGCTGGCATACACACTTGCAGCCTTGTGGCCACCTGCATTACTACAAGTCCTCACATAAGACCAGTGACTGGAGAAGGTCTCCATTTAATCTGAAGTTTACCAAAAGAAAACTTGATCTCATATAGTTGCTCAAAATGCAGAGGATGGCATTTTACCATTCTACAACTGGAACATGGATGAAGAAGTATTGTTACTTTAAGGCAGTAGTAGTCAAATCTTTTTAGAATGACACTTGTGTCGGGACCCACCCGGTGGTGTCATTAGAGTTTGCATCATCCTGTGGGGGAGGTCAGCGCGTCACCCCCATGATTGTTCTCCTCCTCCCAAACCATACAGAATAAATTACAATACCATATGCACAACCTAAATGCAGTGTTATTACTAGGGTTGGTGTTACCCCAATCAACTTTATTTAACTATCGTACAGGTCACCCAACAAATTAGTATCCAACAAAAAAACCCGTGGCCAATTTGATGACACTCGCACAATTAAATAAGAGTTCTAGTATTAGCTCTGGTACATGGAAGTGAGAACTAACTCATACTAAAGTTTTTTTTTTAAAAATCATGATTTTTACATTAAAAAGTTGTAATTTTGGTTTTTAGGTTTTTGGCCATAACTTTTGCTAGAATGAAGATACGACACCGGTTTTTTTCATTGAATTCTTCGTGAAATTCCACATCCAACAACATACAGCATGAAGGTATTGTATCTGAAAACTGATTTTAGCAATTTTGACCCCTGGTCGTGTCACTCCCCCCATGCGCATCACCTGGTGCGATGTGCCCCCACCCCACCCCCAGCGACTCTACTGGACCCGATCGAAAGTGATGTCATTAACCTGGAGGCGATGTTGTGGCACGAAGTGACATATCAAGCAAGAAGTGCTGTCATTGTAGCAAAACAAAATGACACTCCTGAAATGCAATTTTTGGACTGCAGCAATTGTACAACCATGAAACATTCCTGACAGAAAGCAAGATGAGGACAAAATATGATATAAAAGTACTGAACTAAAAACAAAATTTTAAAAAATCACTTGAAAGTCCAATCTGTTAACATTCACAAAAGGAATATAACAAGAGTAAGATCTGCAGCTTCCAAGATGGCTGCTCCTAGCTTTCCGTGACCCACCTGACATCTGGTCGCAACCCACCAAGTGGATCCTGACTCACAGTTTGAATAACACTGCTTTAAGGTAACACCAAACTATGCAAGTAAGAAACAGTGGATTAGAATATAAAAGAGTAAATCATTTTTGGGTGCTGTTTGGAAAAAAAACTCATAAAAGCGGCAATTCAATCTACTATTCACAATCCTCAGTTGTTTCAAAGCCTAATTCCAGTTGCCCTCTCATCTAAATCCTAAAATCCACTTTTAGGCCAACAGCCCTGATTAATAGCTATATAATGTTAGTTCTTTCTCATAGATAAAACATTTCTTATTCAAAACAAATTCTTTTCTCCTGGACCAAAGGAACACTTTGGTTCTGTCACTTGTACTGCAAGCATGAGCCATCATTTTAAGACATGATTTCTTATCCATCCCAGTCAACTGAAAAACACTACTGGATGGAATATCCATCCACAGGCTATCCACAATGCAAAGAAAGAAAAATTTCACAAATGTCTATTTTTGCTCAGTGAATAAACCTCAGTAATCCTGTGTGAACACTAAAAAGGTAGAAGTCAATACTGCTATAATTGTCGTATTGTCAGCTTCTCTCTGCTGGAAATAGCAAGTATTGACATTTGTTTTTTTAGCATGTCAAATTCATGATTGTGATATACTTGAAATGCATCCCCAGTAAAGAATGAAAACGATTTGTATGCTTCATAAAATGTATTAGTTTCTTCCTATTTAGCTCATTTTATTTGGCTATCTCCAAATTCTGTATGAATTAATTAAAATAATGCCATCCATGTTCACTCATAAACTTCAAATGCATATCATGAATTACAAGGATAAACAAGGAGGTACATTTTATTAATTTGACCAATAGTCCATATAACCATCATTGGCAATGGGTCTCCAGGTCCTCCAGCAAATAATTTTTGAAACACTGCGGTTGGAAATACTTCCAATTGAATATGAATTGAATATTCAATTGAATATGACAATATTCATATTCAATTAAATATGAAATTGAATATGACAATGACAGGGATTGAAGTTGGATCCACTTTCATGCACCCAACGACTGAACAATGGTCCCTCCTTTTGTTTAAACACCTCATTCCTTGGTCATGACAAAGCTATGTAGGAAGCTACCTAAAAGCAAAGTATATGAGCCTGGATTCTCATATCTCTCTGGAGAACCAGGTAGAAGCAGTGTACATTTGCCCAACTTCGACTAGTGCTCCAACTACAACCAAACCTTAGTTGTTTGGACCTGGGCACAATAGTCCATGCACTTGTGACTTCAAGGCTGGACTACTGTGACTTGCTGTATGTGGGGCTACCTTAGAGGATGATTCAGAAGCTGCAGTTAGTGCAAAATGCAGTGGCCCACGTGGTTACAGGGGCTAGACAGGTTGGACCACTGCTTCAGCAGCTACACTGGCTGCCTATTCATTTCTGGTCTCAATTCAAATTGATGGTATTGATCTTTAAAGGCCTTCAAATGACTTGGGTCCAAGCTACCTAAAGGACCACTGTCTCCCATATATTCCAGCCCGCCCTCTTAGGTCATCTGCAGGGTCTCGCCTTCAAGTGCCTTCTCTATCCCAAGTTAAAGGGATGGTGGCTCAGGGGCAAGCTTCTCTGTAGTGGAACCACAAATATTGAATTCCCTTCCAGAGAAATTAAGAACTACTCCCTCCCTCATGGCTTTATAGAGCAGGCTCAAAACCTTCTGTCTACCTCGCGCTCTTTGCCCTTCTCCTTAGACTGCCCCAGTGGCTCAATATAGCCACAAGACATGCAATTTCAGATGATGCAGAGCTTAGGAGCCATTTTAAGAGCAAAAAAAACAGTGCCAGAACTCTCAGGTGCTTGTTCCTGTTCTCACAGCATTGGAGAAACCCAATCCAGATATTGTGTAAGGGACAAGGAAGATGACACATTTGCAATCTGCCACTTGGGTATTTAAGTACATTCAGTCCAAAGAGGAATCGCAAAGAGTCAGACACGACTTAGCAACTGAACAACAACAACAAGTTCAAGGAATAGAAGGAGGAGGAGGAGGAGATGGGCAAAAGGCTCAGAGCTCTCAGAGGAGGACACGACTGGGAGACCCAGGGAAGCCATCCAGCAAGAATAATGACTAATGTGCAACCTGGACCTGCCTTTCTCTTGAAAGAACACCGAAGCATCGCAGGCTCAAGTTGTCTGAACCACTGTCCCAAAATGAGTACGTAAAATACCTTGACCCACCAATGGATTCCCGTCCTTCTTTTCCCCTTTTTCAGGCACACCAGCAAAAGGCAAGGAGCAAAAGCAGCCCCTAAATCAGTGGAAATACAGCAAGGAACACGACAAGGCTGCCCACTGTCGCCTTTTCTATTTATATTATCTTTAGAGATGCTCAATATGATAATTAGACAAAAGAATTAAGACAAAAGAATTAAAGGACTGAAAGTACAAGGAGAAGAATTTAAATTACAAGCTTATGCTGATGATGTGGCATTTATTCTGGAAGACCCAAATGAATCATTGGGATATTTAATGGAAGACTTGAAAGAGTATGAAAAAATGGCAGGTATGAAAATTAATTATCAAAAAAACAAAATTACTCTCAAAGTATGTGAAAGAAGCAGAAAAATTAGAATTAAGAAAATGGGGTCTCCAACTAACGAACAAAGTTAAATATTTGGGCATAACAATTACAAATACGAATAGTACTTTAATGGAAGAAAATTACTACAAAGTATTAAAAGAAATACAAAAAGACTGTGTAAAGTGGAATAAACTACAATTATCGCTGATGGGAAGAATAGCTACAGTAAAAATGAATATTTTACCTAAACTGCTCTTTCTATTTCAGACAATTCCAATAATATTAAAGAAAAATTTCTTTCAAGAAATAGATCAGATCATATTGAAATTCATTTGGCAAGGAAAGAAACCAAGAATCAGACTAAAATTACTTCAGGAGGCGAAAGACAGAGCTGGATTTGGACTCCCTGATTGGCTGTTATATTATCAAGCTGCAGCATTAAACTGGATTAGAAAGTGGGCGCATCCTGCCGATAGAAGAACCATTAAACTAGAGACATACGATTTACAGATTGGTATCCATGCGTTTCTGATATACGATAAAGTGAAATTTTATAGCAGCTTTAAACAACATTGCCTTAGAAGAGCCCTTTTATGGGTATGGGAGCAAATAAGATATAAAGTGTACATGAAAATCCCAAATTGGGTTAAACCGCTGGAAATAGGTGCAAAACCAGAATGGTTCAGAGAAGGTCAAAATAGAACATATGCAGAATTATTAGACAGACAATATACTTTTATCTAAGGAACAGTTAGAAAATGTAAATATCTTTTTAGATTGGTGGTCAGAAACACAAATAAAATCGAGATTAAAAGAAGATCAAAAGGTTGGAATATACCAAGAAAAGACGGAATTTGATAGAAATTTTCTAGAAGAGAAAGAACAATATATAAAAGGAATGTACACATACTTGTTAAGCATGAGAATGGAAGATCAGTCAGTGAAAGAGGTAATGATTAAATGGGCAAAAAACTTCGGTCATAACATATCTCTTGATGAATGGGAAAAAGTATAGAAAACAAATATTAAATTTACTAAAGCTACATCATTCAGAGAAAATATATGTAAGATGTTTAATAGATGGCATATAACACCAGAGAAAATATCTACGATGTATACGGGCACCTCTAACAAATATTGGAAATGCGGGGTGGCAGAAGGATCTTATTATCATATTATTATCATATTATTATTATTATTATTATTATTATTATTATTATTATTATTATTTATTGGATTTCTAGCCCACCTTTTTGCCCAAAGGCACCCAAGGCGGCATTACAACATAAAAATACAGTAAAATATAAAATTTAACATTAAAAAACAATTTAAAAACAATACAATAAAACAAAATTAAAACAAAGCAATAGAATTTAAAAACAACAAGCCCTGTGGATCATAAGGTATAAAATATAAAAGTGTAACAAACCAGCCAGCCAGCCTGTCAACAATTAAAAGCTTTTTGAAATAAAAAGGTCTTCAGCCCCCGCCGAAATGTTAACAAAGAGGGAGCAGTTCTCAATTCGAAGGGGAGGGTATTCCAAAGTTGGGGGGCCACCACTGAGAAGGCCCTCTTCCTGGCCGCTGCCCCTCTCACTTCTCCTGGTGGCGGCACAGTCAAAAGGGCCCCCCCCCCCAGATGATCTAAGAGTACGGGTAGGATTATATGGAAGGAGGCGGTCCCTCAAATACCCTGGACCCGAGCTGTAAAGGGCTTTAAAAGTCAAAACTAGCACCTTGAATTGGGCCCGGAACAGAACCGGCAGCCAGTGTAGTCGCCGAAGCAACGGCTCGTCAGAGTCAAACCGACGTGCCCCAGCAACCACCCCAGCCGCCGCGTTCTGTACTAGTTGTAATTTCCGGACCGTCTTCAAAGGTAGCCTCATATGTGGTGACCTGCCCAAAAGCCAAAAAGTTTTGGGAAAAAATACATGAATTGTTACAAGAAATGTTAAATTGTAAAGTTTTATTTAAACCAGAATTCTTTTTATTAAACATTTTAACAGATATACAAGAAATGTCTAAAAGACATATTATTATACATGTTATAACAGCAGCCAGATTACTTTATGCCCAAAAATGGAAAAGTGATGAAATTCCAAATTTGGAACAGGTTATAGGGAAAATTTATGAAGTTGCTGAGATGGATATTTTATCTGAAAGATTAAAAGAGGGAAAGTTAATAAAATCAGACAATATTGGAAACCCTTCTATGACTGGATTGATATGCAATGTTGAAAAGTTGAAAGATATCTAACAATATTGACAGACATGTAGATACTGAACAAGAATATATCCTTGGGAGTTTCATTATTAGAATTTATTGGTAGTAGGTTAAGATATATTTGATACACTGCAATGGTTTTATCTTATGTATGTACCTTGTGCTAACTTTCCCCTTTGTTGTTCTGTAACCCTGACCCATATCTTTAAATAAAATAATAAAACTTTTTTAAAAAAAAATAAATCAGTGGAAATACGAAGCAGGGCCACGTTTGGGAAAGCTCAGATGGGAGTGGGTACTCATTGAGGCACTGGGTACAGAGAAGTGTTTATGACATTTATACTCCATCTTTCTTCCATCCTGAAACTTCAGGTGCTTCCTATCAGGTTCTAAAGTCCCATCTGAGCACTAACAGGATCAGCAGAGCTGAGTTTTGTTAAGAACTTCACTGCAACTAACAAACGAACTACTGTCATTGATACACAGGCAGAAAAATCAATAAAAAGAAACTAATGAGAGGTCTCGTCAAGCTACAAGTCTTTATACTAGCAATAGGATAGGTTACAGTGCCCCCTACTAGTGGGGCCCGACCCAGACCCACTGACTATATACTGACTGAAAGCAAAATCTTGAGCTGCCAAGGCACTGCAAGCACATTGGCAGCTGGACAGCCAATGGAGGCACCTCAGGAGAAGGAGACATTCGCCCCGTTTCCCCACAGTAAGTAAAGGGCACAGGGCAGGCGATGCATCTTCTCACCTCTGTGCTGGAATTTTGCCAGCGCAAGGCAAGGGTTTCTGTGTTGGTCGCAAAGGTCGCCTCTGATTCTAGGCCAACTCCACCCACACCCCACCCAGAATTGGTGCAATACTGGCAAGGGTTACACTCACTGGCAGCCACCATCACACTGCTGCCTCCAGGCACGCGGGACCAGCATTGGGCCTGCACCAGTGGTAAGGGCTTACCTCCAGCACTGGAGGTGCCTTATGGCCCCTTTACTACAGCAGCGCATGCATTCGCTCGGTCGGTGCAGGGCCTCCGCGAGGGCGTTCCAGAGGTGTTCTGGGGGCATATCTGGGCGGTGCAGTGGGTGGAGAAAGGGGTTGTGATGCAGTTGCACACAGGACGGCCATAGTGCATATCCTAACACTGGTTCCCAGCCTGGGCAGCCCTGATGCAGGCCGCTCCCATGCACGTTCCTTTGCGCCTGCTATTTTGCCGGCGCAGATCCGAGCAGATCCATTGGGATGACTGGGGTTTATACGGAAAAGCTACCCTTGTCCTGCACGTTGCTGCTGCTGCCTCCTAATGGGCCTTGGTATATGGCCCTTCTATGTCAGCCTTACTAGGCCGGCATAAGTTAGGATTGCACTCTAAGCCTGATACGATCTGCTCACATGCTGTCACTCTTCCAACAGATTTAAAGTTTTCACACAGAAGCAAGAAGTCAACCAGGCACCAAAAGCAAGACTTATATTTATTATCAATGCCTACTTCATTTTTAGACTTACGTATTAATCTTGAATATTGCATGAAATATTGCAGGAAAACCCTGAAATGAACATGACACATGGTTGAGCAATGACCTGCAAGAATACTTAATAGATCTTGGAATAGACAGTCAAGTAATTCAAAATGTGTTCAACTACTAAATCCTTGACATCAGAACCCAGGAACTTTGGTCACCAATACATGCTAATTTGCTATCAAATTTGAACACAAGTTTCATATTGCAAAACTTTTTTTATTAAGAAAAGTTCCCAGTTGGGTGTTTTTTTTCAAGCACAATCCAATTTTTAACATGCATTTACAAACTGAAATGTCAGTAATGTCATGTGAAAAAGTGAAGCTCAAAATTGCTACAAATAATGCTTTGAAAGAAAAGCAGATCCAGAGACCTATGTACATAAGACTAGAGTTTTGAAATGAGTTTTGAAACTAGTATAATTCCTTTGAATAGCACTTCCAGTCATTCACAATTGTCTCAACATTGACTATCAAGAACAATCTTAGAAAGAGTTTCTTTCTTCCCATTTCTTCCAATTCTAGAAAGATAATTTCAGGGAAGTCTTGAACCAGCAATTTGGAAATCCCATAGCTCTAGTGTACATACAGGGTTATGTTGTAAGCCTGAAATTATGCACAGATGAAAATCAGTTTTCTTCTAGTAGTCACATACTGAGGTTTGTGACAGCGCACCTACAGGAAAGGCTGTGCCGTTGGAAATAATATAGTAACCCTGTAAGCACCAGAACAGGTAAGAGCTGCTCAGAACTGCAGAGGGGTGGGAGGAGGGGTGGATCGGCACCAGTGGCATGCACTGTAACTTATTCCCAGGCACACACCCAGTATAAAAAACGGGGACTCAAAAAAAATCCTAAATGACTTGAAAGTTGAATCCATTTCCAAGTCACTGGCCCATGAGTTGCGAGTCAAGTCCAAATCACCCACCCCTGCAACTTGACTTGTGACTTGCGCTTTAGTGCAGTGATTTTCAACCACTGAACCATTGGTGGTTAAACAATTAATGGTCACTGTACCATGGGTGGTTTCAACCATTGGTGTGCCATGAGTGGTCTGCAGGTGTGAGTACCTGCTGGCACAGGTGCATCGGTGCTGGAAAATTGGTTAGAATTCGGCTGCAATTATCATTAATGCTGGCAGAGCCACAAAAATTCTGTCTCAAGCCATTGTAACATACATATTTATTAGGTATTCATATCTTGGCTTTCTGTCTCCAAGACAGCCCCCAAGGTGAATTTCAACGTTTAAAATGTACAATATAGTTTAAAAAACAAAAACCACAGGTCAGTGCTCATCTCTATAGGACTGATGCTATGAGCACCATCTGGCCTGGGCACTTCTTCAACATAGTTGACAAAAGGGAAGAAAAGTGGCAAATCTTAGAAGACGACTATCTCAGCAATGTCAAAATGTTTTGACACTAAACATGCATAAAATACACAGCTAAAGCGTCGGTCAACTGCATAGCTTTCAATAGAGAATAATTTTCTATAAGCTCTGTGGCTAATATCTGGTTTATTGATACCAAAACTGAAAAATTATTGACTACAAGCACTGAAAAATCTGTTTCCTTCCTCCTTTTAATTTGCTTTAATATACTTTGCAAATTTTAGTAAAACAAACATTGGAAACAATTATCACTAACAACGTGCATCAAACTGTGCTTACTAGAGATAACTAGAACAATGACAAAACTGTGTTAGGAACTGGCTGTTGGATAGTTTCCCCACCCATCCACCCCCATGAACATATCCTCCTTTCTAGACACACTATTCATGGATGCATGCTTCTGATGAGTTAATCAACATCTCATTGAGACACTTTCATCTGACTTTGAGTGACACTCTAATGGCTTGATGTCAACTTACAGTGAAAACTCAATTAGCAGAGAAAGGCAAAAATAGCAGTGCATGAAGTATGTGGGTATTTTCTCTTGCAGTTAGATATAAGTGAAAAATGCTATTTCCCTCCACTCTTGCTTTTCCCGAATTTCCCTCCATTCTTGCTTTACCCGAATCACCAGAAAAACCACCAACATTTGCATTGTCTTTCAAAAGCTCACTAAAAACCCAGTTCAGTCTCACCTCCCTCTAAGTGGAAGGAGCCTCATTCCTTCCCACCTGCATAGCAGCACAATCTCTAAGACTTTGCTCATCCTATCAGAATAAATCAGTCTCGCACTAGAAAACATTTTACGCCCATATTCCAAATAGGTCCACCAGCGCTGATCAAAAAATATATTTCAGAATGCTGCTTGACCACTTTATCATAAGGGAGAACTAAGGGGTGAGTGGAAAAGGGAGCAGATGGGGAAGGGCGAAAGGTGGATCAGGCCCAGGAAAGGGGTGGCTTCAGTGGCAGCTGAGCCCACTGAATTATGCCCC
Organism: Lerista edwardsae; assembly: GCA_029204185.1. Lineage (NCBI taxonomy): Eukaryota > Metazoa > Chordata > Lepidosauria > Squamata > Scincidae > Lerista > Lerista edwardsae. The sequence goes on from JAJKFI010000031.1 coordinate 11,238,633, forward strand.
CCTTTCTGGGCCTGATCCACCTATATGGATCAACTATAGAGTTGGTAGAAGTTCGCATTGACCCAGGGCAGCTGCTGGGGCGTATCTAACAAATGTTCCCTGTTCTGACAAGGCATACCCTCAACATGCCTAAACTCCCCCCACAGGATACAGAGGAAGCCATGCTGGTGCCACTGCATCACTGCGCGGGGAATTACATAGGATTGGGCTGTTAATGTACTAAACACTTCCTGAACTACAATACCTGCACTATAACACTGCATTCATTGCATATGCTATTCCAAAACATTCTATCCATTAAGCATAATTATATTCTTCATTGTTACTCCCTTTATATGCTTGATGTGCCTCAGGTTTCATTGCTTTCATCAAAGTACAGTAATAATTAATGTCCCAAATGCAATTATTAAAATGAATTATGAGAATACCAAACACACTTTGCAAAAAGTTAAGATCAGCTATCTCAAAGATTAGAGGCCCTTGCAAAACAAATAAGATGCATTATTCTGCATTTGGGACCTATATATGCAAGTCATTTGTTTTTTACATTCCACATTACATCTCTGGCTGAAAAGTGGAAACATGAAAATGCATTAAGATGAAAGATTATCATACAGGAAACAAAAGTACTAATTTTACCTCTTGGGGATGGAATCCCCAAGTTTTATTCTTTTTAAAAATTGTTGGTATGAATCAGAAACAGGGCCTTTAGAGGCAGGAACTATAGATCCCAGCATATTTGTACAGCACCTAACACTCTTTCACTTCTGCACAGTAGAGTCGTGATTTGCCTATACAGCCACTTGTTTTAATAAAGCACTACAATAAATAAAAAGCAATATACTTTAAAAGCATTAAAATAGACACTCTTTTTGTTCAATACATAAATGATTCTAATAATTCTTTATTTTCCGTAAGATTAAAGGTCACCCATTGTGCACATAATCTCAAATGTAATTATGTTGAACGTTGGGGGTGGGGTGGGGAAGCTACATTTGAAGGTTAACTAGATTCAAAATAACCTGGTTCTCATCAGGGACTTGATCTCAGTCCAATTACGTCCATTGATTTAGCAAGCATTTCATTTTAAAGAGTTAACAAGTCAAAACACAGGTTTGTATGCAAATGCATTAAACAAGGACAATGTAGCTAAAAGTATAAATGATATGATGCCTATTTCTAAACAGAAAAGGCCAGAGGATTCACCCTTTACTGCTTGGATACAGCATCCAAACCTGGAAGGATCTTCATAGGATTCAACAGAGACATGTGGCTGTGGACTACTCCCCATCTGCATAGAGTGCATCCACTCCCTGCTTGATCAAGTTATAGAACATCTGGAGCTTGAGCAATCTGGCTGAGGGGATAAGGAGAGATGAACTGGGCATGGAAGATGCTAACACACCTTCCATGGCCCTGGGCTGGCCTGCACTCATGAAGTGACAGGGGAAGGAAAAAATGCAAGGCAAATAACTGTTTTAACTGCTCTGTCCACACGGGAAAAGATTTTACCCCCTATTATAGCATGTCTATCCCCACTGTACCACTTTGCATGGTCCACCTATTTCAGTAGTTCACAATCCTTTTTATTTTGCACTCCCTTTTTAGGTATGACGTGTCGGGACCCCCCTAAGACCTAGGGCGGGAAGTCATGTCATTAAGCAGGAAGTGAGTCATTGTTTTTAATAAATCACACTTTTTAAAAGGTGAACGAACTCCACATTCTTTTTAGAATGTTCTCAATGCTTTGTATCGGGCAGAGCAATCCTACCCCTCCCTTGCGTCAACACCATGTCATAGTGTCAAGGCAAGGGGCGGAGCGATAGCACTACTCGTAGTGTCGGCTTCAGAGCACTGATGGAGAGCCTCCCTTGCGCCAACAGAAGCTGGTCAGCGCAAGAGAGGCTCTGCCCCATATCAGGACAGGGATTGGTGGGAGGGAGGGAGGGAGGGGGGGAGGCGGGGGGGGGGACTTGGGCAGGCTTGGGAGGTAGCCATACGGCCACTTCCTAAGCCTGTCCACGAGGCCCCAATTTGGGCAGCGCGATCTCCTCGGATCTGCGCCCACTCTCCAGCGGGCACAGATCCATGGAGCACATAGGGGAGGCTGGAGCCTCCCCTACAGTAAGGGAATGAATGCTCCCTTGCCATGGGGTTTTTTTTTTCCAGCCTCTCCTATGCAGCGCTGGATATGGCGCTGCCAAGTCGGGCTCACCATGCCAGCGCTGCATAGGAGTGCGCCCTAAGTTACGTTTAAGTTTTGAGTTCAATAATTGATTCAGCACTGAGAACAATGTGGCACAAAGCTCATCATGGTTTTTCTACGCCATTTGGTAATCCAAATTTTAAGTAGTCTTCATAATATTGACATTCCTGTAGCCTGTGTGTTGAGATGCACCTAGGCATGCACATGCAAAGAGTGACATGCCTGCTTAGAAAGAGACCCGGAAGAGACTTCATTACATGCACACACCAAGACAAGTCCATAGCAAGGCTAGTTTCCCTCGCAACCACAAGCATTGAGGAAGTGGCAGTTTAATGGGGAAGCCTAACCAAAATGAGGCTTCCGAGATGTGATGCCCAGCTTTTTAAGATGGCTGCCCCAAGCTCTTGGCGACCCCCTGAAAATTGGGTCCCGACCCCCAGATTGGGAACCACTGACCTATTGGAAGTTTCACCAGAAGTAACTGACAATAATGTTATTGCCAGTTAATTCCAGATTGGGAGGCCAGACACAATGTGACAAACACCGGTCAGAGGCTCAGAATAGGCAGGAGGGATTTTTTGAGCGTTCAAGAAGCACATGCTAGAAGTCTGCCTGCAGGGCTGAGTCCCCTACTGTTGCTTGTTGCATTGTTTTGCTGGTCTCGCTGCCAGGCTGTGGGGATCCTGCATGTATCACTAGACACCAGACACTTAAAGTACCACTACACAGGTGGTACACAAGTACCACTGGTTGAGAAATACTGCCCTAGTATTTGAGTCATTCAATAGCGAGTCCCATTTGGGTGACATCATAGGGATGTGGTGGCGCAGTGAGTTAATCTGCTGTTGCTGGGCTTTCTGACTGCAAGGTTGGGAGTTCAAGACTGCGTGACGGAGTGAGCGCCCGTTGCTTGTCCCAGCTCCTGCCAACCTAGCAGTTCAAAAGCACCTAAATGCAAGTAGATAAATAGGGACCACTTCGGTGGGAAGGGAACGGCATTCGGTGCGCTACGGCGTATAGTCTTGCTGGCCACATGACCACAGAAACTTGTCCTTGGACAAAACGTCGGCTCTACAGGCTTTGAAACGGAGATGAGCACCGCCCCCTACAGTCGGTCACGACTAGACCATTCGGTCGTGGGGAAACCTTTACCTTTACTACATATATTCTCCTTTGCAGCTCCTACATACATACATTCAAGGATGGTTCCTTGTGACCTTTCAAATTACATTTCCAACATGAAGGAATTGTGCTCTCAGCAGGATGTCTTCCATTTCAGCATCCTGACAAGAGGTGCAGTTTACCTCTCTGACTAAACCCGAGACATAGATCCTAATGTCCCCTTTCCTAGTCTGTACCTGCAACATCTGCTGCAACATCACTACCACTGCCTCATTCTCACCTGGAGCCTTGATTAGCTGTTAACCAGCATCGCAGCAAGACCACAGGACTGGACCATTAGATGTCACTATTCTGTCAGAGTCAGCCCCACTATCTGCAATATAAGGATGGTAACACTGGTCCATGTTACAAGGCTGCTGAAAGGATTACTGAAGTGACTTCTGTGAATGCTTTTGAAATGTTCCATAGAAAGGCTCTATAGTATTACTACTACATTTCCCATATCTCTCAATCAAAGAAAATCAGTAAAATTGTGGTGGTTTCAATAAAACCTGTGAGTATCAGCCTTAAGGAAGGTATCCTTATACATTATTACTCGCCTTCCTTAAATGGAAGGAACTTCTGTACAAGGAGCAGTAAGGTTTTTTTATATGTAAATATTATTAAACTTTTACAGACACATATTTTAAAAAAGGATTCTGTATCCCCAAATATTTATCCATACGGAGTTGTCTTCGATAAACACCTGATTCAAATAGAGAGAGAGTCGAGGGTTCATCCATTGTAAAATAGTAGGTGAGCATTTGTCTTTACAACCCTTCAATGCAAGTCTTTTAGCAACAGTACAGAGAACCCATTTCCATTGGCCTTCTGAGAGTTTCCATACTATAGGCAAATAATGCAAGAGATTATATATGTCCACAAAGCGTAATCTTTGTTCTAGTATCACATTAATAGAATTAATGACCTTTTTCCAGAAAGGCAGGTCCAGAACATACGCCTCAATGTCGCATCAGGATCACCACATCTCCAACAATTTGTTTCCTTTGCAAGTCCCTTATTGAAAAGACGCATTGGGGTCCAATAAACTCTAAAGAGGATTTTTTGCTGTGTCATCCTTAATTTAAGAGCCACATATCTTAGGGCACAATCCTAAACTGAGTTAGGCTGGCATAAGCTAAGTCGGCAAAGTTTGGCCGACACCAGGGACACTGTAAAGTATGTTTAGACCACTCTGGGAGTCAGAGAGGCCAACACACAGATGTGTGTCATCCTCACTGACTCTGAGAGTGGTCCAAACATGCTTTACGGTGGCCCTTGTGCTGGCCAAACTTTGCTGGCTTAGTTTATGTCTGCCTAACTCCAGTTTAGGATTGCGCTCTCAGTAACATTTGCAGGTACAATTTTCCATTGCTCATGTAAAACATGGCATTCCAATTCCTTATTCCACTGGACCCAAATAAAATCAAGATCACACTTATTCCAGGACATTAAGTGCTTATATAGAAATACTGTGGGCTTCCGTTTCGTATTAGCTTCAATACGATTTTCTAATATTAATGGAGTTTGGGAGGCTGAAATTGCAGCAGGTCCAAATTTAGCCTCTAATATTATATTTGTAAATACTGCTAACTGGCTGTAGATGGCAGATTATATTTATCACATAATTTAGTAAAAAAAAAAAATCCTGACCTTGATCAATCAGTTGGTGCAGAAGAGCAGTAAGTTGGGATCCAGCCCACTGAAACTGATTTTCCTTTATATTATTATTTATCCTGACTCCAATATATATATCAGCTGCTTTTTCCAGTGTCTCCATGCACTTTTTATTTATTTTTTAATACTGTAAGCCTTTTGGAACAGGGAATCATTTTTCATGCTCCTTGTTATGGAAATTGCTTTGTGAAACGTTGGGCCCACTCCTACACCCCGCCCCCAATGGTGGAGCCATGCTGAAAAGGCACATATTGGGGAGGACCTTTAGAGGCTTCTGTAAGCTTCCTGCCCCACCAATGGGTCTCCTTGGACCTATGCCAGCTATTTTGCTGGGGTGAATCCAAACAGAGAAAGTAAGCAGGGAGGCTGAAGCTGGAGGAGGATAGGATCCAGAATGCGCCATTGCATTCACCACCTCCCACAGCCTCCCTACCCCATTCCTCTCCCCTTCTCACTCAGTTTTACCCCACCCCATTCTGCTCCCCCATCCCTTTCCACCTCTGCTACTGACCTACCTCCTCCGGTGGGCAGCCAAAGCTCCGATGACACGTACAGGAAGGCTCTAGCCTTCCCATGGGTGCTCCAGCATCACATGCTGCCAGAGCGTGCTTTACAGCTGCTTTTCAGGAGCCACTGCTGGCAGATTCCACCACTGGGCCAACCCAAAAGAATTAAACTGACCATTGTTGAAAAGGAGACTATAAATATTATTTTAAATAAAAATAGGCTAAAGAAAGAAAGAAGCTAGTAACACTTTTAGATTTGTTTTGCAGGTAGGATAGGGAGAGCACACATCCAAACTAAAAAAATATTGCTACCTAATACTGCATTCCAGAGTATTTCAATTTTGTCCTATCAGCAAAGCCAAAGAAAATAGGAAACCTGGCTTGTGGATCAGCTTAACTGGCCTGTGATCAGTTGTCTATTACAGCAAAATCCCTAAAAATTCAAGGACCAATAAGCATGATGCTTGCATGAGAAAGTTAGTGAGTTCGGTTAAGATTTATCAGGAATACGTTCAGTTTTTGTGTTATGGCATTTCCAACAAAATTTCCAATTCAAATAGAAAATGAAGAAACTGAGCTATTACCATTATAATTCTTGGCTTTTCCTCATTTTCACTTAGATTCAGGAGAAGAATACCATGAACATACATGCAGTGTTATCCCGTTAGAGCTGATGTGGATATTGTTCTGGCAGTTTTGTACACTACTGTCAACATTAATTGCAGATTCATCTACAGCCTGTTCAGAACATAGCAATGATTAAAAATGTTAATCCAAACACTCACAGGTGGGGGATTGCTTTATGCATTATGTGAGAGTCACATTCATATAGTTATAATTCTCTAGTTCCAATGGGGAGAAAATCCTCTGAATATACAGTAAATGCAATCCCAACACAAGTATCAATATCAATCTCATTGAAAGGCTAAGACAAATAAAAATATGAATTACGTACTAACAGATGTGACAGTGCCCCAACTCTTTTAAAAGAAAGAAAAGCCACTTTAAGAGGATGTGAATGACAGTGAAGAAGCAGGAAGAGGAGGCACTTACCCTTTCCCTGCTCATTATGTCTTTACATCAAATCATACACCTTCCATAAACACATCCTGTTCCCCTCCATTGCATTCAAAACACTTATTCCATGCATTCAAATAAGAGAATAGTCTGTTTTACTGTTTGGTTTAAATAAAAAAAAAAAAGCAAAAACTTTTAATTCTTCCCTGCAATCTACATCCCATTTCTCAAAAGCTAAAATGCCCAGGTTACTTAATACACATAACAAATTCCATTCAGACAATATAAAAATAGTGTTGTATATATTTGGCTTATCCTAAATTGAAGGTTTAGGTTCCTGGTAAACAGTCACTGACCACCAATATCCTATAGAAGTGATGGTGAACCTTTTGGGCTTGGTGTGTCAAAATTTAGGAAAATGCTTAACTTGGTTCTACTGGTGTGTCAACTTCCCTCGCAAACAAAGGAGAAACAATTCTTTATTTAAAAAAAAATACAGTCCAATCAGATGTGGTCCTATGTATTACATAAATAATCACCAAATAATTACAAAAATGAAAAGTGAGTAAAACAAACTCAGTTTTTGTCATGTATTGGTGAATGCTGGTGTGTCACCCCAAATGTTGTGGTGTGTCACTTTTGACATGTGTGTCATAGGTTCGCCATCACTGCCCTATAGTTTATTTTCTTCTTGCTGGGTTTCGATTTGCTGTATTAATTTGCCCATTATAAGTAGATCCTTTTTTTTAATATATATCTAGCCCCAGTTGGCCACCACATTCCCACTTGAGTGCTATAACTAGGTGCACTGTGGTCAAGCAATTAAAGAGTTTAAAATGCAGGCCGGATCATGTGGGCAAGGTGGTTCTTTACGTTATGTAAAGTTATACAAATTGCATAGAAATCTAAACAGAAAAAGTGTACCTATTGATGCCATAACAGTCTTCTTTGCCAAGTTTAGTAGTTACATATTGTCTCTCTTACTTAGAACACTGTAGACCACAGGGAAAACTGCTCACACATGCCACCTCCAAGCTTCAAGGGGAACATGTCAATGATGGCAATAGTTCTAAAGTTTAACTCAGGATGAAGAAAGTCACTTAAAGCGACTCAGCCACCCTGGAACAATTACACAGTAGAAAGCTGCTCCCACACACAACTACACTGAAAAGATGCCTCAACATAAGAAAGAAAGCTACTCAGCAAACCTTGCTAATCTCCTGTAAAGAACAATTACAGCCTTAAACTCAGTTAGCTAAATTTATTTCATCTCAAAAGGTATTTTAAAATACCAAAAATATACCCCAATGGTATTACCTTTGGTGAAATATTTAAACACTGATATTAGGATGCATTATGAACATTATGTTCTTTGTGCCATAGTCTCCCTAGTGTGGATACTACAGTCTTGTGGCACCTTAATGATTAACAAATTTACTTTAGCATAAGTGAACTACAGTTGGGGGCAGACTTTGTCTCTGAACTGATGAGTTCAAAAACGTGCAGAACAACCACCCCAACCCCCAAATTGGCACTCTTCCATAAATACCCACACACTTAATCCAGACTTTAACCCAGGTCTCAAATCTTCAAACCCATGATAAGTTCAGAAGATCCCTGCTTTACAAAGGACTCATCAAGTCCAGCATCCAGTTTCCAATAGTGGTCAGTTAGAAGAGGGATCTCCAAACCCTGGCCCACAGGATAGATCCAGGTTTGAAGAAATCCTTCCCACCTGTGAGTAGAATTTACTCTTCTGCCACAGTGCGTCTGAGTTTGCAAGCCGATCTGGTGAGAGTTGCGTCTGCACAGACGCCCTGCTGGGATGCAGGGCAATAGACGCGACTGCCTAGAGTGTCCCTGCCACCAAATCTGCTTGCAAACTCAGTGGCACTGCAGCAGAACTGTAAAAGTAACTCAGGATGGGGGGGTATCTGGGACGTGACAGTTTCCGGTTTGGAGACCACTGAGTTAGAAGGACATGAAGTGGAATTTCCCTGTATTGCTGACTTGACAATCAGAGGCAGGCTGTTTATCTACTGCCCAATCCTATGCATTACTACTCAGAAATACATTCCATTATAGTCAATGTGACTTACTTTCAAGTAAGTATGGATAGGATTGCCCTTCTCTTAAGCTCAGTGGCATTCCTATGGGGGGGGGGCAAAACCCTAAGTGTGGCAGAAGCCTGAGCAACTGTGTACAGTAGTCCCTCCCCTACAGAGTGATTTATTGCTCAGAGAGCTGGCTCAGAAGCTTTTCATTCTGAGCTGCAAAAGGCTCTGGTGGCAAGGAGGAGCGGCCATGTTACACAGAAGCTCAGGCTCCTGCAACAATTAGTGTTTTGCCCCCCTTGTAGGAACGCCACTAAAGCCTGAGTTGTATTAGTGCAGAACAGAGGAGGGTACATTTATTTTCAGTTAAGTTCTTAATACTTAACATATGTTCCGTGGTCTCTCAGTATCTATGGGGGGATTGTTCCAGGATCCCCAGCAGATACCAACTTCTACAGATAGTGAAATTCATGGGGGAGCTGGCAACGAAGTGCCTTTCTGAAGCCTCTTTGGGGGGGGGGGGGTGCCTCTGAGATGTGGAGAAGCCAAGCACAAACTCCCCACTCTTCAGAAGGCCTCGGTATCTGTTTTCAGTGTACACAGGGGTCCTGGAATGGATGCAATAGTCAAATCAACAGATGCTGAGCCTGTGGATAAGAAGAACCTACTCTAGATCTAATTTTTAATTAGCTCTAATTCAAAAGTACAACAACTGTGTAAATCTTACAACTGTGTAAGGCAGCAGTTCCCAAAGCCCTACTCAGATGTTGGGAACATTGTAAGTAGCTGCGTGGGCAGGGACTGGGCAGGGTGTCCTGACCGCACTGTAGCGATCACGGTGCCAGGAGCATTTTAAACTCTGGGAGGTTGGGAGGAGGCCTTTGACAGGGTTGGGGAAGCCCGCAGCCCCCTCTGCCAGTCTCCCTGCAAGCAAAGAAAAGCTTTGTTTAGAGTTCAAATGTGCACTTCTGCTTTTTGCAGAAGTGCGCATTTGAGCTCTAAACAGAGCTTTTCTTCACTGCAGGGAGACCTACTGACAGGCCTGAGGGTCTCCCCAACTCTGTCAAAGCCCTCCCCAGCCCCCAGGTCCATTAAAATGCCTCTGGGTGCTAGCAGTGCCGTGATTGCTGTGGCATCATCGGAACACCCAAAACTGGGCCACTCCAATTACGGCCTAGTTTTGCTTCCCAATGGTCGATCACAACCCACACTTTGGGAAGCAATGGTGTAAGGTTTGCTTAAGCCACTTACAGCAGAATCCTATGCATGATTACTCAGAAGTAGGCCCTATTATATTAAATAATGCTTCCTCCCAGGAAAGTGTGCACACGATTGCAGCTTCAATAAATTCTTGGCAGAAGTGCTACACTAGTTCTCATGAGCCCCACAGGTGTGGGGCAGCCACCAGTTGTCACCACTACACCATCTAAAGGCGTTTTCACCCAGCCTCATCAGGCAAGTGACTTGGCTTCCAGCCATGCATTTTATATCATTTGGCATTTATTGTTGAAAATAGCTACAAAGATGCTGCTTACACAGAGACACAAGCATTACTGAATGAATCCAACTGGTAATGAATACTTTATTTAAAGCAGAGGGCATTTCTATGTGGCTAAAAAGAACAAAGAAAATTACATAGCAATTTGGCAGAGCTTGAGGATTATCTAATACCATCATGTTTTCTCAGCCTCCATTGACCCTGTCAGCATAGACATTATAGTCTTTAAACTCCAATAGGGTGTTCATAATTCAGCCGTGATGATTCATACTGAGCTCACATTTACAGCACAGAAATTAATTTCTTTGTCATTACGTAGATGCAGGTTTTTAAAGCAGACCAATACAAATACACACACAAAAATGATTTGGACTTCAAATTATTGTTGAAATATTATATTATTATTATTATTATTATTATTATTATTATTATTATTATTATTA
>JAJKFI010000031.1:11249204-11319770 GCA_029204185.1 Lerista edwardsae
TATTATTATTATTATTATTATTATTATTATTATTATTATTATTATTATTATTTACAAAAGGGATATACAGAACATAAAGAGGAAACTGAAAGGGAGTAGATAAAAACAAACTTGTGCAAAATTCTGTCAGCTAACTGTACCCAATTTCTTACTCAGTATCAGACATTATGTTGTTCAGTTGCTACGTCATGTCCAACCCTTCATGACCCCATGTACCACAGCACACCAGGCCTCCCTGTCTTCCACTATCTTCCAGAGTTTGCCCCATTTCATGTTCATCAGACATTATAAATAGTTTTGATTCCAGTGTTTCATATTGGATGCTTATACTTGCTATGAAAAAAAAAGAATCACAAGGAAGGAGCTGAACAATTGCGAAATCTCCTCCCACAGCACAGAGTTCGATGGAGTCGAAGAGGCAAGTAGGATGCCGCTGAAGGGTCTGGAAATGTCTTACAAGGGATTGATGGGGGAAAGGCAGAGGGAGGGAGGAGACAAAAAGGTTGAGAAAGAGAAGGAGGAAGGAGAGGAGAATGGAAGAAGGAAGAGAAAAAGGCCAAGAGAAACCAGGAAGAAAAGACATTGGGAGGGGAGAACTTGGAGGAATGGGGGAGGAAGGAGCACAGAACCAGAGGAAAGGAGATACAGGGAAAGAAGAAGAAATGGGAAGAGAAAGGAAAACAGAGGGTAAAATAAAGGAGAACGGCTTTACCCCAAGTAGACTCATCCCCTCAGGGGCCAGAGCATGAAGGATCTGGGGGTCCTTATTATGCCAGCCCACCATCAGAAGGAGAAAGGTGGAGTTGCTTTGTAGGCAAGAGAACCTGAGCCCCCCTGTTTGTGTAGTCCCACTCTTGGGACTGGACAGACCCAGCTGAAGTGGACCCAGGAGTCTATGTAGTCAACCAACTGAGTTGGGCCCTATACTGCCTTTACTCACTCTGACAGACCTGGGGGCACCAAGTTCTCCTAACCCTGGGAAATGGAATCAGGCATAAAGCAACAGAAATTTCAAGTTGTAAGAAAAAACTATAGACTAAGGCAAAGAAGGCTTTTCTGCATAGCCCCACACCAGGCTTCTGTGTTTGTGAGATACAAAATCTATTGGACTTGGATGTGGTGTGAGGATGTCCCATCTGCAGCCGCAGGGCATGTAATTTTCCCTCTGGGTGACAGTAGAGGCAGAAGGACCAGTGATAGGCAGCTCTGCAGAACACAATGTTTGTGTCATTGCAAGGTCACTTACGGCATTAGATTGCTAGATCTGCTGCTGTAACTAGGCCATAAGACTGGGCTGTTGATCAGGCAGCAGCTTTTAATAGGTCTTTTTTTTTAATGCAATACAGTTTAGTTATTTAAAAATGTTCAATCCCATTTCTCTCAGGATCAATTCAAGATAACGTGCAATACCATAAAATTGTAATAAAATAATATAGTATATAAGAACAAAACAACATAAACAAAATAACAGAGCAATAGTAAGAATGAGGTGAGAGATGTAGAGCCAGTGCTAGAAGGAGAGTTTAACTCAGAGACCAAGGAAAATATACAGCCCAATCATAACCAGCTCTGGCATAGCAGAACCACACAACCCTCACTGTATCCTACAATGGCTAGGAGCAGGCTGGAGGTCACTTCAAAGTATGGAAACATTTGTCCCAGTCTGCACGCAATGGGCTACTCAGATCTGCCCCAGCAAAATCACCAATCCGGTCCTTTCCTGGGTATAATCCACCCTACTACCCTAGGCTGGGACACCCCACACCATTCCCCAACCACCATTCTCCAACTTCCCCCCACCCCTGCACCACCCACAGGAGCTCACCTGGTTTGTCAGGTACTCCTTTCAAATCCTTCCAGTCGGTGCTGCTTACTTTCCAGGTGCCACTTTACAGCACGTTTGCAACACCCAAGGCCAGCGCAGCAGTCACTGTGCTGGTGTAGCATGAGATTAGGATTGCACCAATACTGAAACAGCAAAGTTTTCACATCTAGGGCATGGATTGGCTGCATCCCACATGCCAGGGAGTTGCCCCTCATAGAGCAAACAACAGCCACATGGGACCTAATGTGGATCAAGGCAGAGGGAAGAAGGTTAAAAGCCTTCATGCTTCATGGACTGGAGACCATGAGGTTGCTAGGTAGTTTTTTTAAAAATAAATCCAATAGGTTACCAGCCAATTTGAATCTAAGATACAAATTGATGCAATACATCCAGGTACAATCTGGAAATAGCAGAAGGGGGTGTATTTCTTCAGGCCTGTTGTTTACTACTAAGACATTTTATCAATTAACATTTATCTGATCAATAAAATTAAGCATGTTGTGATTGTGTGTAACAAGATGCTTTAATTAAATCCATTCTGTAAAGCCTAGCTACCTTGCAGAGACAAACATTTCTGAAGTGTGTATTTCCTTTGGTACCACAGAACAGAATCATTCCTAGATAAAAGATGTCAGTCTTTTAATTCAGTGGACACTGTATTCAGTCCAGAAGCTCTAAAACAGTGGTCCAAACTGCAGACTGCTGTGTTATGTACAGTGAAAGCCTTCACCATCCTGAGCAGCACAGATCATTCCATTGTGCAGTAGCTACATTTTCCAGACAATTGGCTGTCAGGGACACTTTGGACTTTGTGTCCTTCTGCATAGTCTTCTGGGATGTCCGAGCATAGTCCCTGCCAGCCAATAGGCTCGAAAGTAGAGCAGCTCCACAACAGAAAGATCCACTCCGCTCAGAACAGGGAAGGCTTTCCCCAGACGCCAGATCTAGCCAGTGGGCCATAGTTTGGACTGTTGAAATTTTACAGCCAATTAAAAATGCATTAACTTAATATCTGTTTTATTTAATGAGCTAGATGCCCCAATCCTATCAGGGCCTTGGACTGCCAGAACTAACGTTCCAGCAGAGCAAGGTATTTTACGGTGGTGCAAAAGCAGGCTCTGTTATGCAATTCCAGGCCACTGCCACAAGTGAGAAGTGGTGTGGGACAGCACAGGCAGTAGCAGCTCTAAAAGCCTCTGCCAGTGCCGGTGAATTGGTAGCAGAGGTATGCTGTAGGTGAGGAAAGAGAGGGCAGATCTCATTGGCACAGCATACACCAGAACGGATTCCCTTTCCCAAGCCACCTTGCCCCTTTTATTTCATCATCGAACATAAGCTAGCAAAATGGCTGACATAGGTTTGAGGCGATCCATAAGTGATATGGCAGCCTACAGGGGGATAAGTTAAAAAAAATTAGTAAGTAAATATTTTTACTTGCCTCCTGCTGTCTGACTGTCCTTCCCCACCACTGGATGCCAATGGTGGGGGTTAGGATTGAGCAATGAGGCAATTCTTCATATCACGCCTAAGCCTTGATCTGAAATGTTTAGAACAGATTCTCAAGATGCAGGTGCAGCTTGCTATTTTTCTAAAGATGCTTATAAGAACGATGTAGTTTTCTACCCTCCAGGAGTGCAAAAAGACATTTTAGGCATGGCACAGTGAATTTCTTCTTTTCTCCTGACTTTTGCTGCTCAGCAAGTTTAGCTCTTATATCTGCCTAGGGTACAGAGTGAAGGAAACCACTGATCTTGAGGGGAAAAAAAAGATTGATATGATTTATTTTTCTTGCTCATTTTAACAGCATTTATTACTAAAGCTGCAATTCTATATGCATTTTCCTGAGAGTAAACTCTATTGCACACTGGGACTTACTTCTGAGTATACATGCCTAGGATTGCACTGTAACTCCCATCTATAAAGCTGTAAATCACCTATCCTAAAAGAACACTTACCCAAATGTGACACTTTTGCCGTGTTTCACGGCTTTGCTTGTCTACTGATTCCTATGCATTTCTACTCAAAAGTAACACCACTGAGAGAAGGGGAGTAACAACCTCAGGGAGGAAAATGGGATCAGCTGAGGCAGCACATGCCAAATCGCGACCCCATTTCAGGGTGTGATCTGCCTTCTCAGATCAGCAATCAACCTGGCTTGCCCTGGAGCAAGGGGCAAATGTCCCCTTATCTCGAGGAGATCTCCAGCAGCCAAAAAGAAAAAACCTGCTCGATACAGCGGCAGCTATGTCACTGCATCTCCACAATGGGACTCAGGATTGGGCTAAAATACATTTATACAATTCTGCACAATTATTCCATTTAACCCTAACATGACTGTCATATTCTACAAGATTCAAATTTGGGTAGCAATTAAGATAAATTAAGATAAAGCTATAGAAATCAGAAAGAAATGCGGTATGGGCTGGATTTTACAGATAATCAGATCCATTTCCCTGCCGACTCCTTCTGACTGTGGTGAAAGTTCCAAAAAAGATGAATCTTAAGAAGGAATTATATAATCAATTTTGCTGACCCATTGTTAGCCCATTTGCTGTAGATTCAGTTGCTGCCAGGGGCATCAAGAGGCTGGCAGCACGTACTGTGTAAAATGTCATTCGGCTTCACTGTCTTGCTTGCTGTGCTTCACAGAGCAGAAAATTAATCCTGGCAGATTTGCAGGAGGAGTCCTGTGATTTCCTAGATTTTATATAAATCTTCATACGTATGGCAGCAAAAGCATATCTTATAACTTCCAAGGAGATACCATTTAGATATGCTACACATTGCTTAGCTTAACATGTTTTTAATGTCTCCACTTTTTTTCGTTTTTTCCCTAAGCGAAGATACTCATCGTCAATTCTATCTTTGAAGTAGTCTCCCCAGAAAATAACCTCATTTCTACTTAAAATGGTAAAGTAGTGCCACCAGCATAACAGTTCTGCAAGACATTTGGACAGGTTCCCTGCCTGTTGTAAAGCAGAGCTGGAAACGTTTCAAAAACATAACCACCTGGACTCCAATAGTTAGATTCTGGGGTTTCGGAACTTAACCTTGTAGCTGCAAAACATTTTATAATAGCTTCCAGGAATTTGAAATGCTGTAATTCCTTTTGTTTATCTGCATTTCTCCATACCAAGCCAATCTTATGCTACCTTAAAGTTGCTGTATATCTGTGCCATCCATTCTATAAAAATGTAACATGGACAGAATAATTTACTGATCTTTTTTCTCTGACTGAGAGCCTGCTTCTGGAGGTTTGTCTGATATGCCTTTTGTCTTATCTTGTGTCTTCCCCCAAACCACCCTTTAATGTTCCTTTAAATTTTCCTGTCAATGTATCTTCAGCTTACTTTCAGTATTTCATTGGAGCCTGGGGGCTTTAACTCTGGCTGACGTTGTTAACATGGGATTAAGAACATACTTTGGGGGAGGGGTTGCCTACAGAAAGTCTTCCAACAGATTTTCCTTGCCTTAAATCATTGTTTCTCAAATTGTGGCTCAGGACCTACTTAGTGGGTCGCAACCTAAGAACATAAGAACATAAGAAGAGCCATGCTGGATCAGGCCAAGGGCCCATCTAGTCCAGCTTCCTGAATCTCACAGCGGCCCACCCCAGGTACCCCAGGGAGGCAGGAGACAACAAGATGCTTGCATCCTGTTGCCACTCCCTTACACCCGGTACCTGTAGCCCACCACCTTTGTAAGGAGGTTGCACAATCCATCATTGCCTATAGCCCACAATGGATCTTTCCTCCAGAAATCGGTCTAATCCTCTCTTAAAGACATCAAGACCAGATGCCATCACCACCTCCTGTGGCAAGGAGTTCCACAGATTAACTACCCGCTGGGTAAAAAAGTACTTCCTTTTATCTGTTTTAACTCTCCCAACCCTCAGTTTTAGCGGATGCCCCCTGGTTCTGGTGTTGTGAGAGAGGGAAAAGAACATCCCTCTATTAACTCTATCCCTTCCATGCATAATTTTGTATGTCTCAATCATGTCCCCCCTCAGGCGTCTTTTTTCTAGACTGAAGAGCCCCAAATGCTGCAGTCTTTCTTCATAAGGGAGGTACCCCAGCCCCGTAATCATTTTTGTCGCTCTCTTCTGCACCTTTTCCAACTCCACTATGTCCTTTTTGAGATGCGGCGACCAGAACTGGACACAATATTCCAGGTGCGGCCTTACCATTGCTTTGTACAATGGCATGATAATATTGGCTGTTTTATTCTCAACCCCTTTTTTAAATACCCCGAGCATGGAATTGGCTTTCTTAATTGCTGCCGCACACTGGGTCGATACCTTCATGGAATTGTCCACCAGCACCCCAAGATCTCTCTCCTGAGCTGTCACAGACAGCTCAGAACCCATTAGCCTATAGGTGAAGTTTTGGTTTTTGGCCCCAATGTGCATCACTTTACATTTGTTTACGTTGAAACGCATCTGCCATTTGGCTGCCCATTCCCCCAACTTGGAGAGATCCTTCTGGAGCTCTTCACAATCCTCTCTGGTTTTCACCACCCGGAAAAGTTTTGTGTCATCTGCAAACTTGGCCACCTCGCTGCTTATCCCTGTCTCTAAGTCATTTATGAATAAGTTGAAAAGCACGGGCCCCAAGACAGATCCCTGGGGCACTCCACTTTTCACCTCTCTCCATTCTGAAAATTGCCCATTTACCCCCACTCTCTGTTTCCTGGCCCTCAACCAATTCTGGATCCATAAGAGGACCTGCCCTCTTATTCCCTGACTGTGAAGTTTCTTCAGCAGCCTTTGGTGGGGGACCGTGTCAAACGCCTTCTGAAAATCCAGGTATATGATATCCACAGGTTCACCCACATCCACGTGCCTGTTGACCTTTTCAAAGAATTCCAAAAGGTTTGTGAGGCAAGACTTACCCTTACAGAAGCCATGCTGACTTTCTTTTAGCAGTACTTGTTCCTCTATGTGTTTTAGGATTTTATCTTTGATAAGGCTTTCCACCATCTTACCCGGAACAGACGTTAGGCTGACCGGCCTGTAGTTTCCAGGGTCCCCCCTTCTCCCTTTTTTAAAGATTGGCGTGACATTGGCTATCCTCCAATCCTCTGGCACCGTGGCCGTTTGAAGGGACAAGTTGCATACTCTAGTTAAGAGGTCAGCAACTTCGTTCTTTAGTTCCTTAATAACTCTTGGATGTATACCATCTGGGCCTGGTGACTTATTTATATGTAGTTTATCAATTTGATCTAAAACCTCTTCCTTATTCACCATTATCTGCTTTAATTCCTTAGTTAGGAAGGGCTGTTCGGGCTGTGGTATCTGCCCAAGTTCTTCTGCTGTGAAGACGGACGCAAAGAATTCATTTAATTTCTCTGCAATCTCCAAGTCCCCTTTTATCTCATCTTTCCCTCCCTCACCATCCAGCGGGCCAACCGCCTCTCTGGCAGGTTTCCTGCTTCTAACATATTTGAAGAAGCTTTTATTATTCCCCTTTATTCTAACCTGATGTTAGATGGGTTGTGGAAAACTGAGAGCAGCCATCTTGGAAGCTGCAGACTTTTTGCTATATTCCTTTTGTGAGCGTTAACAGTTTTGAATTTTCAAGTGAGATTTTGTTTTTAATTCAGTGTTTTTACATATAATAATATTTTTGTCCTCATCTTGCTCTCTGTCAGAGATACTTCATGGTTGTGCAACTGCTGCAGTCCATGAGTGCCAATTTTTGTTCTAGGAGTGTCATTTGAGTGCGTCACAATGATGGCAGTTCCTGCTTGATGATGTCATTTCTGACCAAGACAAATTCCAAGTTAATGGAAGTTCCAGTAGGTCCTGACACTAGTGCTACTCTAAAAAGTGGGTCTGGGTGCTAAAATGTTTGATAATCAATGCCTTAAATAGAATGATTGTTTTCTCAACAGTACACTATTTTTGGACATCAATAAGTTTTAATATGTGAACTAATACAGTTTTACACAAAAGTGTTTCCCCGTTGTTGATACCAATGAAGAGCATCCACTTAACACACATTATCCAGAATTTATGTTTTGCTTCTGGAAATTAAAACTGCCATCCTGCAGGACTTTTGTAATAAAGTGATAGAAGTTGCTTGTTTCATCTTCAGTGGATGCATCACAGGATATTTTAGTTTCTATTTTCTATTTAGTTTTCTTTTCACATAAAAGAAGAAATGTTATACCTAAATAAGGGTCTCTCATGTGGCAGTCTTTCTACAACAAAAATCCACAGACAAAAGCTATGAGTCCATTAAGAAACCTTTTAAAAGGTGCAGGTCACTAGAAACTAAAATCAAAACTGTGTTATGTTCACTTTCTCCGTCCCCACCCAATGGCATTCCTACAGGGGAGGCAAAACACAAGGTTTTAAAGGAGCCTGAGCTCCTGTGTAAAGCAGTCCCTTCCCTTTAATTTCAGAGCCTTTTACAGCTTGATGGAGCAAAGTCTCTAAGCCAGCTCTTTGAAGTGCAAAGGGCTCAGGCTCAGGCTCCTGCAAAACCTTGTGTTGTGCCCCCCTTGGAATGCCACTGCCCCCCCCCACTTAAAATTTATGAACACTGAATAAACTTAAAATATTGTATCAACATATGTTCTTCCCACTATTTGTTGGCCTACCCCTAACCTGCATTGGTAAAGACCTGTACTGTATCCAGCTTAGGGTTGGAGGTGGGTGCAGCGCAACTGACTTAAGGGGAATTATTTCCCTTACCACTAGTAATGCCCCAGCCAAATCACTGGCGCTGGTCCAAACAGCTCAATGTTAACGCCAAGCATCCCCAGTCTGATCTGCCCACTGGCTCACACTCCCTCACACCCCAATCCGCCCTCGTTCTGCCCTCACCAACCCATCATGCCCGCTGCCCTCAGCCAGCACAAACCTGCCTTCTCAAGGCTGCGAAGAGGCTGGATTTGGCATCTGCGGGCCAGCAAATGTCCTCAAACTGGCCCAGCCGACTCCTGAGGAGACTCAAACACGCCTTATAGCATGCTTGTGACACTCTCAAGACAAGGCAAGGGACTTGCACCAGCTCAAATGAAGTTCAGAATTGCGCTCTAAGACTGATATTCCAACACAAGGCAACAGGAAAAGTTTATATTTGGCCCACCCTTCCCGCCTTCTCCTCTCCCTGAACTGTACATTTTGCCAACCCATGAGTGAACACACAGAGGCGGCTCAGTTTCACTTTCCATACGGTTCAATACATTTTCCTTGTCAGCTATCAACTTCTTAGTTTTAAACGCCTTCTGCCTCCCTCCCCACTCAGTATATGCCCTGTCAACAAACATGAGAGACAGAGCCTCTAGGAGCTGCTGGCAAATGACCCACATGTCCATCTGCAGCAGTGGCCTGGATCTGGGGCTCTGGCAAAGGGCTTTAAGCTACTAGAATACAGGTTCTGACATTCAGATAGAATTGTGCCCAAAAGCAATCTTAAATTTAATTCCCATTTCCTTCTATCAGAGACTTCGGAAGAAGCATATTTGCAAATATGCTGATAATTCTGTGCTAATGACTCCAACTTCCTTTGCAGGATTTTTGCTTCCAGGGCTTCTTATCTGGGAACTAGAGGCTTTTTTCCCACCAGATATTAACTTCAAATATTCCTGTACTATTGTATAAGGGCCTCCTGCCCTCTTGCCACTCCTGAGCAGTTTTGGGCATCCTAAAGTAAATATATATTTCCTTTTGTTCCAAGATTAAACCCTTATTCTATCCAAAGTGCCCAAGTAGATCTTGGTATGATCTCACTGGTATTATCCTTCCAAAAGGAGCCAGCAGAAAGCCTGACAAAGAGCCACAATTCACCCTGGGGAGCACAAATAGCTGACAATGAAACTAATAGCTGAGACACTATCCCAAGAGATACTTGCAATCAACTTTCACTCTCACAGGGAGTGACTGTATGCACACACAAAAAAGGAAAGCTGCAATGTAGTCTGCCTCTCTATAATCCTTCATAAATCAAATACAGGTCAAAAGTAGTTAGCTGCATAATTTCTCCCTAATGTATGAGAGTCAGCCTAGAATGTATCTTTATCAGGATAAAGGGTGCAATCCTACCAGAGCCAGAATGGCAAGGATGGCTGGCCAGCGCCAAATCCAACGCTGGGTCGGGAAGGCTCCAGCCTCCTATGAGATCCTCAGATCTGTGCCTGCTGAACAGCAGGCGCAGATCCAAGGAGACCGAGCGGCCTGAATCGGGGTCACACGGCCTCCTGGACGGGCTTAGGATTCAGCCATATGGCCAAATCTGGAGCCCGCCCACCCCCGGCCCACAAACCCCCCACCACCAATCCCCGTTCCAGAATGGGACAGAGCCTTCCTCGCGCCGATCAGCTTCGGTCTCTGTGAGGGAGGCTCGCCATCAGCGCTATCAGGCCAACACTACTCGTAGCGTCGGCCTGAGAGCACTAGTGTCAACGTGGGGGGGTACTCAGTGCCCCCACGTCGGCGCTAGTGGCATAGTGTGGCAGCTAGGATTGTGCTGTCCAACACTATGCATTTACTAATCAATCCATGGACATTTGTAAGACTGCCTAGATTTGGGAGAGAGGAGGGGGTTGTAATGATATTGCAATTCTCAAATGAGAAAACTGCAAAGATCATTCAGTTATGCCCGATTAGTTTTTAGAAGGCAAAAGTGTTGGGAAAAGCTTCTCAATTCAATGACAAAAATAGTTCAGCTGCCTAGCACAAGGAGAACGAAGACATGATCATATTCCACTGTCGGACATCTCAGAAACAATATCTAGCACTGTTTAAAAAAACTGAGTAGGCCATATTGCCAGCAACACTCCTGGGAGACTACAGAAAGTTGCTGCTGACACTGCTGGCCTCCACCAAACTGACAATCAATGAGCGACCTAAAAGAGTGGTTCTTAAAGGCTCATGTTTAAGTGGTCACCAAATGTAATGAAACATTACATTCAAAAATGTACTTCCGTTTCCCAAAAATGGTAAATGTTCACCAAATTTTAGACCACCTAATAATTCTAAAGTGATAACCACATATTGAGTTCAAGTCATTTTCTTAAAGTATTTGACAGTTAAAAAATGTTTGTCTCCCCAAAACAGTAAATTTTCATAATATAACATAACCCTAACCCTTACCCTAACCCCGCGTTTGGGGCATATAATACTGCTAGCTAAGTAATCGTATTGTTGAATAAATGTCATTTTATACATTCGGTGAATATTTATTAAATTTGGTGAACATTTACTAAATTCGGTATAACCATGGTTTGTTTTTTGGATCACAGTGCTAGGGGCTCACAGTTTAATTTGGTAAGCATTTAGTTTGTACTCATTTGTAAATGTTTTAGTGGGTCTCAGGACCCACTTTTTAAAATGGCAATCTGTCTGGGATCCACCACAAGTGATGTCATGGCCAGAAGTGCCGTCTGTCATGACACCAGAGCCTTCTGCTTTCCTGAGAATGCAGCAATAAGTTGGATTATTGCTCAGCCATTTTCCAATAGCAAAGTGAATCACAAAGGGGAGGAAAGCCTATTTACAACCCTAACCCTAACCTTGACACAAGCAAAATAACCACATAGCCCTCACCCTTTCCAATGTCCCATCATTTCAATGATGGATGTGCTAGGCGCTACACGACCCACCTGAAATTGGCTTACAATCCACCTAATGGATCCCAACCAACAGTTTGAGAAACACTACCTTAGAACATAGATAACTATAACGTGGATAGAATGTCAGTGACTGGAAGTGATAAAACCTGGAAGGTCCCTGGCTCTCTGACTAATTTGTGGCTGTCTGTGGAAGCTCAAAGCTTGTCTTATGCAGCTGAAAAAGGTGACCACACCCTAAAGAAAACATCTGGAGGTGAAGGAATTCTCTTTCTCTGCACACACGCGCATGCACACACGCACGCACACACCACTATATTGTAAGGACTCTTATCAGGTCTAGGACCAGCCTGCCTATGTACACTGCAGATACTACAGATATACTAATCTGAAGAGAATTCTGAAGATTGCAAACACAGTATATACAGACATAAGTAAATAGCCAATACAGTTGACCAATTTGCAGCCCAACCCTAAATTGCAATGGCACAGCCAGGCCAGATGGCCTGCACTGTATCCAATGCAGCTCAGGAGGTGGCTGGAGGTCTCCTCAGGATAAGGGGATATATTTCCCTTTACCTCTATGGGAGCTTCTTGGATCTGTGTCAATTATATAGCTGGCTCAAATCTAGGAAGCCCAATGTAGTAGGGCTGCCCAGTGTTTATTAAAGATGAGGTCTGCACTTATACCAATCCCACCACCTTTCTCTTGGGCCCAATCCTGCGGGCAGCAGCAGAATTACCAGACAGGTTAGTGTCAGTGTCTCATGGTCCCAGGGCAAGAACCACAAAAGCATCATCATAGTCACCAAAGCAGACCATGTCACAAAGGTCTGAATGTCCTCAAGACTGATTTTGCTGTTATCTTGCCTGTAAAAAAAATAGCAATTGTGCCTGAGAAAATTGCCTTCAGAGTTAGCTCCATTTATTTCAGAGCTTCAACATCTCCAGGACACCTCCACTACAATATAACAATAAGCTACAATAAAACAACAACACCCCAAAAACATTCCACCTCATTCTGCCAAGCAACAAAGTTAGTCCAGACACGTTAATCCTCTGGCACAGGGTCTGTATCAATATGCCCAACATCCACAGTATGTTTTCTAGCAACACCCCTCGTAGAATGTTTTATCTAAGGCAGGGGTCAGGGAACTTTTTTACCTTTTACCCCAAAATATATTTAGATACGCCAACGTTACCCCCTTGACGTTACGCACCCCGCCCCCCGGCCAGAACAAAAGAAAAAAAATTACATATTGGAACCCATTGCTTTTTATTTGATTAATTAATGAGCTTAATTAATGCTATGTAAATATGAAGTTGTAAAGAGTTTGGGTACACCTGCAGACCTTGAGAGAATAGAATTCAACCCTTCTGGGTTACAACTAGCTTACCTTTTTGACAACAGGTTTAGGTGCTTGGACTTAAGATTTCTCTCTATAATGAATTCAGATTGCGGCTGGCTGGCTGGCTGCAGCAGTTCTGATTTTGTTTTTGTTTTCTACTGTTCGCCTTGCCTCCTGCCTCTTTGTGTCCCGCCTTGGGCAGGCACCTCACCCCTCCCCCTGCTCGCTTGCTCGCCTGCCCGCCCCACTCCTTGGGACAGCAAGACAAGGCAAACCCAGGGAGAGCCCTAGCTGCTCACAAGCAAAGAGGCACATCCACAGAAGTCCTCTCAACACACACACACACACACACACACGCCTGCGGGCACATGCACACACACACCTCAGCTGTTCACCAGAGCCTCCCCCACGCCTGCATGTCTTGCATCCCTGCCGGGCTCCTGGGTGGCGGCGGCGGCTCCTCAGCCTCCCCACCCGGAGCTGGTTCAGGCTCTTTCCTGGCGTCAAGCACTGCCGACTCCACGGCTGCCTGAGTGCCAGCCGGGAGCGGGTCTGTGCCAGCCTCGCTGCCCAGAATAGGCTTGGCCTTGCCGGCTCCGCCATCACCCGGCACCGCTGCAGTTGCAGCCACAGCAGCCATTTTCTCTGCTGTTGCTTCCTTCTCCCTCTACCAGCAGCAGGATCAATAACCACGTCCTTTGCCGACTGGGAAGAGAGGGGAACACTGCCTATTGGGGCCAAGTACCTTGCCGCTTCTAATCTCCTATTGGAAGCAAGGGAAATCCATCTAGTGTGAGAGGAACTTCCCATTGGTCAGAAGAGAGAATGTTGGTGATGAAGGAAGGATGAGGGAAAAGGGGGCGGGGCATACTCCTATCTGTCCATTACCCCCAGGAATTTCATTTTTACCCCATTTGGGGTAATTTACCCCTGTTCCCTGACCACTGATCTAAGGTTACAAGAAAGCCTGTGTGACTTTTTCTGAAGTGTCAACAGAACCAGCAACAAAAGAGGCAAGCTGCTCATGAATGTCAATTGTAGTTTGCCTCTTCAAGTCAGGACGCCACTGCAGTGCAAATATCTAGGAAAGCAAAACTTATAAGCATATACCATGCTTTGCACATCACATTATGAAAGGCTTTGGGCAACCGATGTCCTCAGCATGAAAATGGTTATCCACCAACTCATTACTTCCTTCAATTCTGCCACATTTGTAAGTCAGAGTCACTTTTGGCTGCATTTCCTACATGTTTCTGATTAATCCTGATCTTCCTGTATTGCTTCCCTGAATCCAAAGCCTTTTTAGCACTGAAAGTGCTCTTGCTACCTGCTAAGGTCACAGATCTCCCTATTTGCCTTATATCTTCAAGAACAGGTGCACAGTCTGGGAGTGCTCCTGGACTCTCAGCTGTCTCTGGAGAACCAGGTAGCAGTTGTGGCTAGGAGTGCTTTTGCCCAGCTTTGATTGGTGTGCCAACTACAACCATACTTGAGCCATTCTGACCTGGTCACGGTGGTCCATGCATCAGCGATTTCAAGGCTGAACTACTGCAATGCGCTATATGCAGGGCTTCTCTTGAGAACAGTTCGGAAGCTACAGTTAGTACAAAATGCAGCAGCCCGGGTGGTAACAGGGGCGAGACTGTGACACAGTAGGACCACTCCTTCAGCATCTGCAGTGGCTGCCCATTCACTTCCAATCCCAACTTAAGATGATGGTACTGACCTTTAAGGCCCTTCATGACTCAGGCCCAGCCTACCTAAAGGACCGCCTTCTCCCATACATACTTGTTCACCCTCTTAGATAATCTAAAGGGGCTCTCCTTCAAGTGCCCCCTCTGTCTCAAGTTAAAGGGATAGCAACCCGGGGACGAGCCTTCTCTGTAGCGGCTCTACAAATATGGAATTCCCTACCAGAAGAACTAAGGACTAAACACTCCCTCATGGCCTTTCTGAGAGGGCTCAAATCATACCTATTTAGTCTGGCCTTTGGATGACCGTGAGGCTCATTTATACAGAGGCGGAGTATAAATTCTTCAAATAAAATGAATAAATAATAAATATCTTCCCAGTAGCATTCCAAGCATCCTCATTATCCTGTCTCAAAACAGTCATCATCGACTAAAATGTTATACATGAAATGCTTGGACTTTTTTTTTTTTTTTACAGTTTAAAGAAAGATTATCACAGCATACTCACAATCTATTCCCTTGCCTAAAAGACAAGAACAAAGCATTATACAATTTTTCTCTTGTACATATTCTTGCTTTAGAAATCAGCTTACCTTGAGGGCCTGCAAGCTGTTTCTTCGGTATGCATGCATATTCTTCACTGATCTAAATTATAAGAGACCAATTCAACCATCATTATGTGAAAATGAATTTTAAACACTGAGTAAGTCTAACGCACTCTGTAAGTAGAATGGCTCATCAGAAGTAAACTATTGCAGATGCATTAGGCAAGCTGCCAGGGCAATAATTGCAGAAATATTAGGTGTCATGTTAATTTCAGCATTATTCTTGCTGTATACCAATAACCAAAATATAGTCTCCATTATGCTTCACATTGTCAGTACTAGTGGAGAGATACATTTCCCAAATCTATAATGATCTTGTTAAAAAAAAACGGCAAGATAAAACTGAACAATCCGAGGATAGCAGATAAACGTTTTTCTTAAGAATGAACATTTCTGCAATAAAGGCATTCATAAGTAACTGGCTTCATTTGCTTTTCATCAGAGATAATTATCTTAACTGTCTGGTGCAGGTATATTATTCTGCATTTCAACGAAATAAAGAACCAGCTATGTTTCATTAAAAAGAATGCAGAAGTCACAAGAAAGAATAACAGTAGAGAGTTGTGACAATTTTCCTAGAATGAAGGTCAAACATATTAAAGAACACAGTTGAGCCTTACATACAAATTTAACTATCAATAGCACCCACAGGTAGAGATGATTACGACCAGAGTGCACAAAGCTTAACCTTATGCCATGAGACACAGACGCACCCAGTTGCTCGCTATCTTAGTAGGAAAGCTGTGTTTGGGGTCAATGGCAACTTCCTTCCTGAAGAATATCTCAACTTTTGGAGGTTTGGAGGATATTCAACAAGACTGCAGCATAAGACTGCAGCATAAGGGTTAACTCCACATACTGTGGTCCGATTTCTGAATCGTTTAACTGTTACTTACAGTTAAACAAATCAACATTAACACACATGGACTAACTTGATATATTAAAGTTTTATATGGTTTTATAAAGTTTTATGAAGTTATTATATGGACTAATATATAACTTGATATATTAAAGTTCACCACTTCAACAACTTTTTGATTTGCAGGCAGCACAAAGGTCCATAAAGCTATTTTTTCCCCAATACTTCTTCCATTCACTCCCTTCTCCATGGCAAAATGTAATGGACTTCAGCATTGCAAATTCACGTAGGACACATACTATGCCCCCTAAAAAGGTCTCAGTAAGAAGCAGCTGCAGAGAGAAACTACCATGCTTTACTTGAATGGTCCACAATTATCCAGGAGAATAAAAAGCCAGGAAAAAGCCTGATCTAGCTGAAAACTAATGTGCAAGTGGTGTAAAATAGTTCTACAATTGCCTTATTAAAGCTCAGTATAGTTATTTATTTTATTAACTGTCACAAAGGTCACAAGACAAGATGAATCCATAAGCCCAAGCACTACAACAACTTCTGTACACTGCTTTTGGAATTATGTAGAAACACATTAATAAATCCACTATCTACAGCCCCAAAATATCCTACAGATCAACAAGAGTGCTACAAAACATGATGATAAAGTCACCCTTGATTTAGCTATGTCCTCTTTTGTTTGATTCAGTTTGTCTTGCTGGTTGCTGTTGCTAGCCTTTAAAAAATAAGTTTTTAAAAACGTTATTGAATAATTTGTATTGATTGTAAGCTGCCTTGAGTCCCTTAGTGGGTGAAAATGCACAGCATAATTTTTTTTTTTTAACAAATTAAGGAAAACCCAGCAAACTGTTTATGGTGCTGGCACTTCAACAGCATTACAACAGTAGGATCTATTACAGTACTGATATGCAACAATATTAACTAGAAAGTTCAATAAGAATCACAGATGTGCAAAACCTGCCCCCTTTATTTCATGAATAGAAATTTTCTGTTGCTCCACCCTCTGGCCTGATAGCTGTTGACTTTCAGTGGAACTTCTCCTATATGGACATAGTGACGAGACGTATTTACATTTGTGCATATTCCCTGAAAAAGTTGTCTTTTCCACTCCACTTACACAATTAATTAATTAATTTGTCAGTCTTAGTTCTCTTTGTGAATTATCTAGTTTCCACAAAAAGGCTGCAAATAACGGTAGTGAAACAGACAAATCCCCCCCTTCCATTCTTGTACAAGTTTGGCAAGTTTCTTCATTGTAGAAGTAAAGCTGACAAGAGATTTAAAACCTCTTCTTAATGTTGAAGGGAAACCTTGTCAGCTTCATTGCTGCTCTTTGCACACAATGCTCTAGCACATGAAGATGCTGAACACCCTTATGTCTAATTTTTCTCTCTGAGTAGCATGCATGAGAATTTGCACTTTTAATTGCCAGTAATTTCTCTCCCCCCCATGCCACACAATACAAATTAATTTGAATGGAATTGGACAGTACAGGTGTGCCCGGGTAGCCACTGATTATCCACCATTTCAGTTATCCATGGTACATTACTGGGGACATCTTTTAAAAGGTAAGGGAGCATAGGTGATTTTGCCACAACAAGGTAAAAATAGTTTTATTTAATGTTCCCCTACCTTTGTAACAGATGTCCCAGTGTCCACGGTTTCAGGTATCCACAGTAAGGTCAGAATAGAAGCCTAGCAGATACCAGGGCATGCCTGCATAGAGGATCTAGAAAACTGGTTCTCAACATTTTTAGTGCCCACGATCCACTTTTTAGAATTAGAGTCTGTCCAGGACCCACCACAAGTGATGTCATAGCCAGAAGTGCCATCGTTGTGACACCAGTGCCTGCTGCTTTCCTGCCAGTGCAGCAATAAGTTGGTTTACTTCTCAGCCATTTTCCAATAGCAAAGTGAATCAGAAAGGAAAAAAAGCCTATTTGCAACCCTGAGACAAGCAAAACAACCACACAGCTCACCCTCTTTCCAGCATCCCATCTTTCCGTATTTTCAATATGGCAGCTCTTGGTGCTGAAATTGGCTCACGACCCACTGGTAGGTCTCCCAACCCACAGTTTGGGAACCACTGATTTAGAACACTTACCCATACTAGGACAACTATTGGTATAATACAGTTGCGTACCTGGCCAATTTTCCACCTTAGGGCCAGGTCTGCAGATCGCTGCCCCTAGTGCCGCCCCCACCATGCTACCACACCATACCACACCACACTCCACTTTGGAGCCATTCTGAGGCAGGAACAAGCAGGAGGGCCAAACTCCACTCCCACTGCTCACCTCTGCGAGAGGCGAGCCATCTCTGTGCCATCCCCACTCAACCAGCATGGTGCTGGGGGCATTTTCCCCCTCCCACAGTAAAGGTAGGACTGCCACTGGTGTAATACAGTGTTTCGCAAACTGTGATTCAGGACTCACTTGGTGGGGTCGCAACTTGATTTCAGGTGGGTCGCAGAAAGCTGGGGGAAGCCATCTTGGAAGCTGCAGCCCTTACTCTTGATATGTTCCTTTTGGGAGTGTTAACAGTTTGAATTTTCAAGAGTTGGGTGTTTTTTTTTAATTTTGTTTTCAGTTCAGTGCTTTCACATATTTTGTCCTAATCTTGCTTTCTGTCAAGTATGTTTCCTGGTAGTGCAATTGCTGCAGTCCGAGAATGCCAGTTTGCATTGTTATTTTATTATGTCACAATGATGTCACTTCCTGTGTGATGTCACTTCCAGCTATGGCATCCCTTCCAGGTTAATGGCATCACTTCCAGTGGGTCCCAACACAAGTGCCATTCTAAAAAATGGGTCTCGGTCTTAAAAGTTTGAGAACCACCAGTGTAAGATGGACAACTTGGCCCCTTATCATGGCATGCCTTATATAGATCAGAATTGCTGTTAGACAAGTGGTCCAAGGTTTCCAAAAATCCAGTTAGTTCCATTCAAGAGCAGCTGAGCAACATTTCTGAATGATAATGTATATTAGAATGGCTCACATCAACATTTGTTTTATATGCCTAATATAATGCATTAACATTCACCCAGGTGTTACAATTCCTTCAGTTATATTTTAGGACATGCTTCCTTGAAATAATGCTAAATAAATACATAAATAAATTCAAAACAGAAAACATGATGAATACAATATCCACAACAGCACAATGTAAGCTATACACATACAGTAATGAAAAAGCATTTTGAAGAGAACTTACTGTAAAATTCAAGGTATGTAAAGTTCAGCTAGCATCAAAAAGGTTTTTCTGAATAACACTGAAGTATAAATAAACCAAGCATATATGAAATTGTGTTATTTTTTAATATTGAATGTGGGCACAAGGCATATTCTCCTACAGAATATTGTAACATTTTCTTTCTTTTTCCGTACCTATTATAGTTAACAGTTTGTATGCCAATCAAAGGTTAATAAATAAATAAAATAGTTAACAGTTAATTTTAGCCTGTGTTCCTGCTTCAATAACCTGTTCTCTCCACTGTTCCAAAGTTAGCTCAGTCTCCATTTTAGCCATCAATACTTCAGCACAGTTCACACAGAATACCAAGCCTATAATCTGATGTCAAGGGAAAAAGTTGTATATTCGCACACTCTTCTCCTAGACTTATACTATGTCAGTGGTATTCAAACTGTGGGTCGGGACCCACTAGGGTGGGTCACGACCTGATGTCAGGTAGGTCATGGAAAGCTGGGAGCAGCCATCTTGGAATCTGCAGACCTTACTCTTGTTACATTCCTCTTGTGAGTGTTAACAGATTGAATTTTCAAGTGAGGGTTTCTTTAAATTTTGTTTTTAGTTCAGTGCTTTTACATCATATTTTGTCCTAATATTGCTTTCTGTCAGGGATCTTTCTGGTTGTACAATTGCTGCAGTCCAAGAATACCAATTTGCATTTCAAAAGTGTCATTTTATTATGTAACAATGAAAGCACTTCCTGCTTGAAGATGTCACTTCCTGCCATGACATCACTTCTGGTGGGTCCTGACACAAATGCCATTCTAAAAAGTGGGTCCCGGTCTAAAAAGTTTGAATACCACTGCACTATGCTTTATTCACTGGAATTATTTTCTACTGAAATGTGTTTTTTTCCTCATTAAAATAGAACATGAGGGAGGGAACAAAATCAGGATTGTAACCACAGCAGAGGCACAGTATTGAAGTACCCGACCTGTCACCATGATTTTACCCCATTTCAGGTATGAACACAGTGCCAAACTTCTAAAAAAAGGACCAAAAATGAATGGGCTAGAGCAGCAATTTTCAACCTTTTTCATCTCATGACACACCGACAAGGTGCTAAAATTGTCAAGGCACCATCAACGTTTTGACCATTCACAAGGCACATGGCACTGCTGGTATGAGGCTCACATTGCCCAACAGCCCTACTAAGAAATGACCATGACCCAAATTCTCATGACCATGCACACTGGTTGAAAATGGCTGGGCTAGAGGATGCATGTCACATAACATGTACTTTAACCCTCAGGGAAGTGGGAGCACATAACAATACAACTTTGTAAAACAGTCACACAAAGTATTTTTATGTGCTTTAGGAACAAAAGATATTGCCTTATACACAAATCAAACCTCTGATCCAACTTGGTACAGTGGGCCCTCATTATCCACTCTTGGAACCCTGCAGATACAGAATTCCATGGGTATTCAAACCTGCAGAATTCAGGGCCTATCCCTCCACCCTCCGAACCCAAGCCATTCTGAGGCCCACAAAGGCCATGGGGTGGATCCAGAAGCAATGGCACACATCAGATCCTATCCTTCCATCAGAAGTCAGAAATGGCAAGCAGCACCAGCCATGCAGCCGCCGCCTTCCTGGATTCTTCAGTATCAGTCAGTAGTCAGTAGCAGAGGCAGATGGTCTCAGAGAGGGGGAAGATCAGGACATTGCATGGGCAGTAGAAGAGTGTGGTATATCCGGTAGCAATTGCACATGCTGAATCTTATCTCTTTAAAACTTCTCCACCCCTCTAAACGGTATAGGTGATTCCAAGAGTTAAAATCCAGCATAAACTTAAATATTTTTACTTAACTCACATTTGCTTTTAGGTTGCCCACCTGTACCACAGGATGTTGTACATGCCTTTTTGGCACAGCTACATCACCAGGGCATAGGCAAGGAATAGGATCACATGGCCTGTGAGAGCCATGTGATTGGTAACACAGACAGAAAGTCAGACGATTATAAAAATTAATCCAAGGATCATGAATCTGCGAGTAAACAGTTCACTTATTAACAGATAATTTAAAAAAATCACCAAACAAGCCCTTAATTGCTCTTGTCACCAGTTCAAAATCCTCTTAATTATAATGACAGTGCTGTTTTTAAAACCAAATATTTACAATGCTTTCTGCTTTGTAAACTGGGATAGACTTAAAAAAAGGTTTCTATTGTTTCTACAATAATGAAATTAATTGAAATAACACTTGGTTATGAAATTATTAACAGCAAAACTAGGCTACAAAGTTTTTCATAAATCCATTTGTATGAATCCTGTTTTGAACATTGTAAATATGAATACAACCTCAGTCTTCAGTCTGATCAGATAGCAAGTAATAAGGAAGGCTTGCAATCCTTTGATTTTGTTTTCTAGACTCATTAAGGACTACCCTTCCTCTTATTCAAATGAGAATATAGCCCTAAGGGTTTAGGAATTAAATTTGTGCTCCATTACTCATCCCTATTACTTTTCATTTCAAGATGTATTTAGACATTGGCTTTAACCTAGAGCTGAAACCGATGCAATGCATAAGAACCAAAATGATCAAATCTTCAAACACTTTTACTTGAAAGCAGCTTTGAGAGCAAGACGGAAAACTCCAATTTTATCACAGCAATATTGTTTCACTCTTAGCCCTCTGCACTATATCCCAGTCACGTCCCTGGCCCCATAGCAACCCCGGCGCCAGGTCAACAGATGGACGATCCCCCTGACTGCCACCCCCACCTACCTGAGGGTCATGGAGCATCAGGCAACACTCCTCTGCTGTCTGAAAGCATTGTAAGGCCTTTGGACAGCTTTTATTGACTTTTTCCAGTTCCCTGAAGGGTGAAATGATGGGGGCGGAGGCAGTGATGGGATTCAAATAAATTAACAACCGGTTCTATGATGTCATAGCCGGAGCAAAAAAAAAAACCCAAAGCCAGCCGAGGCAAGCGAGTGGGCAGGGCCCGGCCATTTAACAACCAGTTCTATAGAACCTGGGCAAACCCCCTGAATCCCACCACTGGGCGGAGCTGGCTCCGCTGCCCTTAAAGGGCCTGGCAGTGGTGGCACCTGGGCATCTGTCCCTCAAACAATGGCAGAACCATCACTGCCATATCCCCATCTAAATACCTCTCCATTTAATTTGGCCCACAAGACTTTGTTGCAATCTATTCTACCGTCTGGTAGAGTAGATCTTAGACAACTCAGATTTGACAATACAAAATATACTACAAAAGATCTAAACATTCAGCAAGTCTACTTAAGAGTTGGGTTGTACTTAAGCTATAGGTTGTATACTGTACTAGTTCTAAAATAGTGTAAAATATTATACACCAATTTAAAACATTAAATAAGATTGTAAATGAATTTATGTATAATTATAACCTTATTTATCAGTAAAGTGTACCAACTTACAGTACAGTAAGCAAAAAGGCTACATTTAGTTAAAAACCAAATTGCTTTGCAGTATTCAGTTCTAACTGGTTGCCTGTACCAAATAATTAACCTCTTCCTCTGCATTTTCAAAAAGCTGATGGATTCTATAATACCAACATCACAAGAGCTAGAGCCCCTGCTTTGTTCTACAAATGGTATTACACCTGTATCCTTTTCAGGCCAAATCAAGATGACCTTGGAATTAGCAGCAATTTACTAATACCAGCTCAACTCTGCTACTTCAGTACTAATGTTGGCAAAAGTGTGCACCTGTGCTGATAACACATGGGGAAAAATGGCATTTGTATGGCAACTTACTGCAGAGCTTTTTAATGGAACCTGGTTACATTTAACAAGCAGAAAATGCTCCTTCACACATGGTCAGATAGCCTTTATGTCTGTGGGTTGAATCCCAACTGTGAAAAAAGGTTCTAATGCAGCCATCATTTCAAAAATTGAGTACTATATGGGGAGAGGGTGAACCAGCAATGGGGAAGGTTCCTTTGTAAGTGCAGTTATAAATTTTCTCTTTATTAATTTCCTTCCTTCTGTGGGAGAACGAGAGAAAAAGAGATTGAGCCTATAAAGGTGTAGGGGGGAGGGGCAAGTTGATCTCTATAAAGCTTGTTGTCTTGGGGGGGCAGTAACTTAATTAGATGACTACAAAGCATTTCCTCCTGTCTTAATAAATACTCCTAAAGACTTCAGCTGTGAAGAGAGCACATCCCTGAGGAGCTTGAAGTATCTTGGAAGGTGAAGTGAAGTTAGGGTCATTTGTACCATGTACCTCACTTTTGGATGCAATTTTCAATCTAAGTTCTTTCATGTACAATGGTAATGGAAAGGACTGGATGAACAAATTCCTTTAGAAGTTCTTCCCCAGTGAAGCCCAACTGGCCAGCACACCGACTGCTTTTAAACAGGCGGTAAAGAGGTTTTCATTTTATTAGGGTCTCCTTTGATTATTCTGCTGTGCTTTATTTCGTTCATACTACTTGCAAGCCTGGAGCCTAGCATGGTAGCATAGCAGAGTGGCACACATGGGCAGGAAAACAGCGGAGGGGGGACCCGCCTTCTCCTCTGTCCCTGGGTGGCCCATTGGCTGGGTCCACAACTGCACAGAAAAAAAAACCTTGAGAACACAATCAGTTATTTATGTGATACTTTTGTACAAACCGGCTCCAGGAGTGGCAGGGCCCAATGTGCATTGCTGCAGGGCCCCATCACTCTCCCTGTGAGCCCCCCACTCACCAAGAATAGCACTTGTGGTGCTGCATGCAAACTGTGGCATTTGGAAATAGTCAGTGGTGACATGATGATGTCATTGCTAAATTCTTCCAGGAGGCCCATTTTAGGCCATTTGGAGACAGGGACAGGTGGGAGGGCCCAAGATAAAGCTGCTTTGCTGGCCCCACTGACTTACAACCCATAGAGATCCTGGCTGAAGCAGCAAGCAATAAGTGTGGGGTCCAATGTGATGACACTGGTCACATTGATTTAAGGCCAGCCCTGCTTTTGTATATAAAAGTAAAGGTTTCCCCACGACCAAATGGTCTAGTTGTGACTGACTGAAGGGGGCGATGCTCATCTCTGTTTCTAAGCCAAAGAGCCGCCATTTGTCCGAGGACAAGCTTCTGTGGTCATGTGGCCAGCATAACTATACACACCAAAGTGGTACCTATTTATCTACTTGCATTTTTAGGTGCTTTCGAACTGCTAGGTTGGCAGGAGCTGGGACAAGCAACAGGAGCTCACTTCGTCGTGCAGTCTCAAACTGCCAACCTTCCAGTCAGCAAGATCGCAACTCAGCAGTTTAACGTGCTGCACCACCACGTCCCCTACTTTCATATATAGCTACTATCTATGTTATCTCTTTCTTACAATGGATTATAGCATTGTACTTTTGTACCATTGTAAGGGCCAAATCCTATCTTCCCTTAATGTGGCCTCCATGAGTGCCCCTCCCCCACAGCAGTATGCAGCACACAACCCATTGGGAGAGCTGCCTCAGTACTGGAAAGTTGGATAGGATTGGTCCCTGAACGTGCCCAGTAAGAGGAATGCACTGTGTTTTAGAGTGTTTGATTTGTTTGTTTAAAAAAAAAAATACAGAAGCTATACAGGTTTGTAAGACTGTAAATTAATCATTTGCGTACTTATACCAGTATATTTCTTTCTGGGCAGAAATTACTATCATGCAGTTTTGCCGGGAAGGAAGTATTCACTATGAAGAGGTTCTGGGAAAGCTGCAGCTGTCAGATATACAGTATAATCTACTTTGCCTTGTTCTGGGAAAGAGAATTGAAACCCAGAGACAGATAAAGAACAGGAGGCCGATAAAAATCAGGCTAAATCACTGACTTCATAGATTCAGTTTTAGCAAGAATCTTCTCTGGCAACAAAGGACTTCATTATCCACTGCATCTGCATACAAATTGATAAAACCTTGGTTTCAGAGTAGAAACATTTCAAGTCCCCCTATAACCAAACAAAGCACTAGAGAGGGTGAAATGAGGACAAACAGTTCTAGTACTTGAGTATGACAAGTGCAGAAGGATGAACTGAAAAATGAGAGGATAATTGTTACACTGATTATTGAAAAAAGGACTAAAATATCT
Source organism: Lerista edwardsae (assembly GCA_029204185.1). Lineage (NCBI taxonomy): Eukaryota > Metazoa > Chordata > Lepidosauria > Squamata > Scincidae > Lerista > Lerista edwardsae. Next base: position 11,274,414 of record JAJKFI010000031.1, read on the forward strand.
GAAATTACAGATTCTCTTTGGGTTGGTTCAAACAAGATATTTCTTTCCATTCTGAGGTACATATCAGTCTAGATTTTTTTTAAAAAGATGTGTCAAATGAGCAATTGTGGTAAGATTCCATATAACAATTCTAGTGTTTACAGTGTATTGGATGTCGGGCTTAGGCCCCTTCCTTTAAACCCTTCCCTTCCAAGGAGGAATCAAGATCACATCCATTTCCTAAGTCACAAAGCCAGCCAGCCTCCCAAAAGGCTTTGTTAAGTATGCAGATAGCTTTACTTACAGCTCATTTAGAAACTGGAAGGTTACTGTCACAAATCATAGGAGATTCTGTTGTTTTTACCCATAATCATCCAGTTCAAAAGTCTCATCTTTGGCCAGATGCAAGGAAAAAAAGATGGCCAAAACTACTTGAACATAAAGCAAAACATGAAATTCCTATGTGCACTTGTGTGAAAATACAACATGAATGGATTCATATAAATAAATAAATAAATAAATAAATAAATAAATAGGATTTATATACCACCTTTCTTAGGTCACCAGATTTCTCTAATGACTATAACTCAAGGCTGTTTACACAGGCAGACTTTATTCAGAAACCCGAAGGTTTTTACAATTTTTACAGAAATGTTCTATCTTTCAAGAACTACACACATACAGATGGATCTTTCTGGATTTAGTCCTTCTTTCTGGCCACCCATTTGTCTTCTCGCCTGCTCCCACCAGAGTCGCAATTAACGAGGTCTGCTGCTCACGGAGACTTCCGGCTGTCCTGAACTGGCGACCTTCAGATCTTCAGCTCTTATCTTCAGGCAAACGGAGGCATTAACCCTCTCGACTAAATCTTCTGCCTAGACCAATCTTAAATAGACAGACCAATCTTATTCTTACCAGCCGTCAGTCCTTTTCATCCCTGACACTTACTGCCATCAAGCAACTACAAAAGGCGCTCTATCAGCACATCACTCAGTGTGCTGCTGTAGGTGAAGGCCTATGCCTTCCTGTCCGCATTGGAACTCTTCCTGCCAATTGTCAACACAGGCGAGTTAGCTGGAGTAGGTGGCAAGAGGACAGAACTGAAGCGGGGAGGGACAATACAGGGAGAGGTCAAGAGGTGGATGGATTGGGCCACCAATATCCTAAGCACCCTTCTGGACCCATTCCTGCTGCATGGGTTAACATGCAACAGCAAAGGCTTACCCTTGGGTAAGGAACAATAGTTCCCTTATCTGGAGGAGATCTCTGCAACTGCCCCCCACCATAGGATGCAGTGGACAACATTTTGGCACTGCTGCATTGACAGGGAATGAATAAGATTGGGTTGTGAATGATTTATACTCCTTATACTTAGAGGGAAGATGTGCACATTTTCCAAGTATAAAATGTACATCCCCCTCCTTTGTACAAGGTGGTAAAGGCAAGCTGAGAGAAAAAGAAGAAAACTCACATATTCTTCCTCACTCCTTCTGTAACACAGATCGTGGCATTTTCCTGCCAATGGAACTTCCGGAGTGAATAGCATACAAGTTCTATATATTTACCAGGAATAGGTATCACTAAGGAAGATTCTTTTACCATACTCATTGGCACAGATGATGCTCTGATGATTATGCTGATCTATTTTTTCAATGTCCTTGTTACTGCCCTCTATGGCTCCTCCTATAGTTCTGCTTGCTATTAAATGTCTGACTTATGTGAAGTATCTAAGTTGTTTCCTATCTTGAAATGTCATAGTTTTTAATTACATGATTTCCTGCAATTTGCCATTTCTTGGCAGTCAGAGGAAGAGGAGGAGTGTTTTGGTTAAAAAAAATCACTGTAAAGCACCTAGAAGACTCCTAGGCTATATATAAATTAAAAAATAAGTTGATAAAGAAAAACAAAACAGTATCTAGTATATGTCCTTTAAGAAGTGTGCTTGATACGGTTTTATGTTTTTCCTTCATCAACCTATTTCTGTTGATTTATATTTTGTCTGCCGCTTCAAAAGAAGTACTAAGTTTGGTGCAAAACTCAACACCGTCACCACCACTTTCATTGTGTGCTTTGCAGGTTGCTAAAGAAAAAGAACTATTTGAGGGATTTTTTTAGGAGAGCAACAAACTCTTCAAAAGCGCGTAGAAGCTCTTGGGGGCTTCTACGCTTGCTATTTCTATTTTGCACAACGCTAACAAGTTTTCTTTCCTTTCCCCAAGTACAGGGTGACCAGCTACAATGGAGGACAGAGTATCTACACCTTTAACCATTGTATAAAGGAATTTTAGCAGATGCAGCTTTTGAAACCCTTCCATGTTAAGCTGCACCTGCCAAAATTTCCTCTTCTATACAAGGGTTAAAGGCAATCATTTTTAATCACTGTGCCACAGCACATTGGTAATCCTCAATGGGCTACAAATCTGCTGTGGGAATTTGGGGAAGCATCATTTATTAGTAGGGCCATTGGGGGGTGAGCCTCCCACAGCAGCACAGTGTGCCTTGTCAATTGTCAAAAACCCTTCCATGTTGAGCTGATGGTGTGCCTTGATAATTTCAGCACCTTGCCAGTGTGCCGTGAAAAAGGTTGAAGATCTCTGGATTAAAGGTATAGGGACTATGTCCTCCATTGTATCTGGTCAAGTAATATTTTTGTGCCACCTCTAGAGAAGTGGTAGCTTCCCACTTTCTTTCACCATATTGCCCCAATCAAGAGTCTAACTCTGGAACATTACTGGGGATGGAAATGGCAAATGCCAGCCAGAGGTTGCTGGCAGAGATGATGTGAAGAACGACTTTGGTGGGCACACACACACACACACACACACACACACGAGTGGCCGTCACTGTACCAAACGCGGTGAGTGCTCGGAACTTGTGAAAAATTTGTTTCCCTTTATGAAAGATCTAAGAACTAAACACTTCTGTGAGAACACAGTTGGTCTGACTATAAAGGAAAATTAGTTAGAAGGCATTGCCTATTTATACATCAGACCAATTTTAGTTCTTCAGGCTTTAGAAACCATGCAGAGTTGAATCATGCAGAGTTGCTGCCCAACTGTGAAATAGATTTTTCATGCAACTTTCATTTTATGCAACTTCCATATTATTTTCCCATTCACATAGACAAGGATGCAGTAAAATCATGAATTGCATCTTTAAGGGATATGTACTTTATTCAAAATGCTGATTTCCATTCAAAAACACAAAGGATCAGTTCATAATCCCTAAATACAGTTATTCTCTATATTTGTATCAGATGCTGAACAAGAATCTCAAACTGCTCAACTGAATGTGAATCCGGATCAAGCAGGCTGTTGAAACAGCTATTATTAGCATCTCCACATCCACACATGGCAGTGCAATGCAGTGTAGGTTGCTGCAGTCACAGCTGTACGACTATGCTGAAACCAGTTTTGCAATTGCACTATCATAATTCTAACAGGGCATCCATGCTGAACATTTTAATCAGCTGACAATCTGCCAACTGAACTCAATTGCTTGTAATAGGGACAGAGTTGATTTCAGTAACCTTTCCAAATGAGTGCCATGTTTGCAATGTTCCTGGATATTAAACTCATTGGTGACTTCCCTTCTATTCCCAAATTAGGTAGATTTGCACTGGCCAAGGGCAGCTGGCACGAAAGGAGAGTGGGGGAGAGTGGATCAGGCGGGGGGAGGGCGAGCTGGTGGACAGACCAGACCAGGGAAGGGGGTGGGACCAGCCTGGGTGACCCAGGCTGGATTCAAACCCCTGTCCCCAGCCCAGACAGCCTTACCCAGGCCGCTTAGATTTGCATCCGCCATTTTGCTGGTGCAAATCTGAGTAGCCCTATTGGTTTGGCTGCCACACCACATAGGATAAAATTAATTCCTCTTACTCCAAGTTGCGCTGCAGGCAGCCCCAATCTAGTGCTAGACACAGGGCAGGCCAGCTGGCCTGTCTATTCCATCGCAGGTTAGGTCAGGTTGTTTTTAGTATATACTAAATTATAGGCAAAGATTTTATTCCTACCATGATCAACAGAGATCAGACTACCACCATCAGATGTATTTGACTGATATTGTAAATTCTTTCAGACTTCTTATTAATTTTAAGTACTGTGCACAGCATTTGCTCCCATGAGTGGAATTAGAGGAGTAAACTACTTACTTATTAGAGGAGTAAACAACTACTTACAACACAATATTTCTATACTATTCAAAGGAACATCTACAGTCTAATTATATTATCACTTTGAGTTAAGCATGGAAGTCTTCACTTTTACTACATTCACAAAGAGTGAGCACACAAAATAAAACAGTTCTAAAACTACTAAGAGGAAGATAAAGGAACTGTCAATCTGTAGCTCCACTGGGAAAGCAAGCCAATCATGGAGGACAATACACTGAAAATGCTTGATGTCTCCATTCCAAGATCTCTCTCCATTCCAACTCACTTTCGATTATCTGCTCTGTTCAACATGTTTATTAATGCCATTAAAGAAAAATTACAGCATATACTTATCACATCTTCAAATGCAAAGTACATGGTAACTGTTTAGGTATGTTTAGAATTCTAACTTCAACAACTACAATTAACAGCCCAAACCTGAAATGCCCGAGCACCCGTGAGTGCAGTGGTAGCCAAGAGGCTACGCTGCATCCCGAAGCAGCCAGGCAACTGTGGGAGCCTCCGCAGGGAAAGAGGACATTCATACCTTTTTCCTGCAGTAAGGGTGCAGGGTGGGCGATGGGTCTACTTGCTTCTGCACCAGCTATTTAGCTGGCACAAGGGCCTCCTGGGGAATTGGAGCAGGCGTCACCGCCGATTCCGCCTTCGCTTCACCACCACCCCAGGAACACCCTCCTGCCCAATCCCAAAAGGCTGCATCGCCGGCAAGCAGCAAACTCAGCGCTTGCCGATGCTCCCGCCAGGATGTGCGTGGACAGCATTGCCATGGCACAGCCCCAGGGTCGGCAGTAAGGGCTTATTGCCAGCACTGGAGGCACTTTATGGCACCTTGTGTGACAGTTGCTCAGGCGGTACAAGCATACCGCCTGCAGTAATGGGTTTTGGATTGGGGCCTAAGAATATTAATTCCCTGTCCCCAAAGGGCTCACCATCTTAAAAAAAATACAGACGAGACACCAGCAACAGCCACTAGAGCAGCAACTGTTTCCCCCTCCCCGCTAAATATAAGAGGACACCACTTTGAAAGGTGTCTCTTCACCCAGTTAGCAAGCAAATGAGACTACCTATAAAGTGAAAAACTGCAGAAATTCGTTAGATATGTACTTTATTTTAGTACATGCCGTAATTCACATTTTTACTTAAAATTAAAATTGACCCTGAAAACTAGGGTCAGCTTATCCTGGCCTTTGTGCAGCAGTGAACGAGCCAAGTGCAGCTGGTGTGGCACAAGGCTTGCTAAAGTGCCATCTGGCTGGCATGGTGTTGGGTGCTTCCTTCCTGTGGAGACCAGCTGCACTGTGTCACTGCAACCTCTTATGCAAGGCAGCAAAAGAGCCAGTGCCCCTCACCCTGGCACTACAGCACAGAGCCAGGCGGATGATCCCACCAAAGGGACCTGCACACCCAGTGAGTTACGGGCAGGAGTGGGTCAGACGAATGGGCAGGCAAGGAGAAGGAACAAAGCAGGGGTGGAGCTCCTTTTAGTATCAGATTTTGAAAGACAGGTTAATGAATGTGCATCTCATTATTTTACTTTTATAACTCTTCAAGAAATCAGACTGCAGACCTCTTCGTTAAAAATTACTGACAAGTCGTTTAATACACATGAATGATTTTCCCCAAGTATTACACTTGACTTATCCATGGGTCACAGCAAGTTCCATTATTTTCGGTTCACAATGGTCTTATCTACAAGATCAACTAATAGAGTTTTATCTATGGGTAACTGAACAATCCAATTTCTACAGATACAGCGAATAAAAAATTCACTTCATTCTAGTCATACAGTGATTGTGCAAGAACAACGGGAACTGGAAGAGAAGCATGGAGTACATATGACACATCAAAATAACTAAAATGTGTGGTCTGGACTGAATGTATATAGTGGACTTTCAATTATATAAAATGGCTTCTGTGGGCTAAAGATTGAGCTTTAGGTAAGCCACTGACAAATGAACACTGAGTGATCTGAATCCAAATATTTGCATAAAAATTACTGTATTAAGTCCGTAGCACCTTAAAGGCAAATACATTTATTTCATCATAAGACTTCATGGGCTACATTCTACCCATAATTATGAATATGGCCTCCTCCCTCCCTCCCAATGTTCTTTTTAAGTTAAAAGCACAAAAAGCATTATAAAAAAAACTTTTTTATAGTTCTTACAGTTGTGACAGGGTTTTGTGCTTGTAGCATCTCAAGCTTTGTAGGAACAGAGATATGTTTTATATGCAGTAAGATGTGGATATTTGGCCTCATGAACTCCGTATTCTAAATTGAGTTCTTAGAAAGCAACTTTTAGGACAAAACAAATACAACCCCATCCACCGCCACAATGCTGTTGCAAAAATGGCTTATACTTTTTTCTTCCTCCCACAGATTTCAGGAGACATGATGAATTTCAGAAAAAGTAATATGCTCTTAGAATGAGAGCTAAGTTAAGTATGCAGGAAAACACCCTAGGGAGAAAAAAAAAAGATAGCATTGGAAAACATTAGTCATTTGACACAACTGGGACAATATTTCAAAAACTTATAGCATCAATTTGGCCTTTCCCCTTTATTTTCCTCACATAAATTTACTTCACTAGAAAACCACCTTTTATCAATAAGACATCAGTACTTGATATCCTGCATAATAGTGTCTGGCTTAAAATATTTTTATTCTTTTAGGAGACATACCGAATAAGCATTACAAAACAAATATCAAAATCTCATATTTAAGACTTTCTGGGTGAAGCCATATGACAAGTCAGTTTATATCAACTGTACTTACATGCTCAAAGGGTCAACGATACCAAGGTCTAGAACAGTGTTACCTGATGAGATCACAAATGCATTTAAATTGCCTTCTATTATCAGAAGACAATAATAGATTTTCCTGAACACATGCTGCATCCAGGCATACGACCAATCCAAGAATTTAAATGGTGCAATAGGATGTTTTCCAACTGTATTTACTGCCATTCCTCAAATTACAACTTTTCCCTTAAAAAAGAACATTTATTACTGTAATTCTAAATACAGACTTATCTATGCAAATCTACTTAGCAGTAAATCCCATTGAGTTTAATAGGACCTACTACTCCCAGGTGTGTATAGGACTGAACTCCTAAAAAATGTAATTTCTGTATATGCATATCACAAAACATGAAATAAATATGGGGGTTCAATGATCTCGTTAAAATTCCCATCACACGGGAAAAAACTAACAGTGACATCTGATTTTCAATAAGTTTATCTTGCAAGTGTTATCTGGTTAGTCTTTTTATTTCAAAATGTGAAGGGAACAAGCATGTGCACACGTGTTATGTGGTGCCGAGTGTCTGCTAAGAGAGCACTGCCTGGCCCAAGCCAATAACATGATGCTAGTTCCAGGACTGCTGGCAAGAGGCCTCAGAGTCGCTCAGTAGTCCAAAAGGAAGGCCATACTTTTAATACCAATCATCTCCCCCCCCCCCGCCGCTGCTCCTTTCAGGCTGGCTCAGATGGAGTTTTCCCAACTCCAAAATCTAACAGGTGACCACACCTTGCTTATACAGCAAGTTTGATCTTACAACAAAAGCCATCTCCTAAGAACTTCCTGACCAAGGAAAACAAGTTAACAAAGTTAAAAAGTTAACAGGCATTCCAAACTCTAGCTGACTTCAACAACCCCATGACTAAACTCAATCAAGGACAATTGGTAATGAACCAGTGAGCGAGCTACCACACCTCAAACAGATGCAAAGACAAAAGCAGCATTTATCAAGGGCCAGCAGCAAAAAAACAAAATGTCCCTTAACTAGTTCACCCCACAAAATAGATCACTTAAGAATTCCTTGAGATGTTTGTCCTTCACTGTCTGCCTTGCTGTGTTTGTTCATTTGAAACCACTCCCATTCCACCCACAATTCTAAGGACCACTGTGCCGAGCTGGCACCCAGGATCAATAACCCCTGCTGCACTTTCCAGCCTTCCCTCCCTAAGTGCAACTGAAGCTGCTGTGCCAGCATGGTTGGACAGCCATCCTCAAGGGCCTGTCACGTCAGTCACGGCATGGCCTCCGAGATCCCCGGCGAGAGCTGGGTACGAGGGCGGTAACAGGGTTCGGCTGTACTTATGGCGCCTCTGAAAAATGCTCGGGACACCGGCTGCAGGTCTGACCAGGCTCTTTATTCGGGTCTGTGCCTTTACACTGATGGAGCCCTGTTGCCTCACAGGGCTCTCTTATAGTCTATATTGAGCGGCGCTGCGGCTGGCGTGCTCGCAGGTCCGTTTGGGGCCTTCTGCGTGGAGCGGCGGGCTCGCGTTCACCCACGCCGAAGTTGCAGCCCAGTGGTTCTGGCCAGAGTCTTGCCGCTTCTCCCGGCTCGCCTCTGGCCACGCAGCCATGGCTCGGTCCGGGGCCTTCACCCCTGCAGGAGTGGTCAGGACCTTGGCTGGGGTCCAGTCCTGAGGACGATCCCTGTGGGACCGCCGGGCCTCTCTCAGCAGTGGCCTCCCTAAGTGTGGGTGTCCCAGCCCACACCGGTAAGGAGGTTGCTGGCCTCCCCAAGTGTGGGCTTCCTGGCCCTCACAGGTAAGGAGGTTGCTGGCCTCCCTGCCCGTCCTTCCTCCACGCTGACCAGCCAGAGACTCCCCTCTCCAGCCCAGCCAGGCTTCCTTTTATGGCCCAGCTCCACCTCCAGGCCCTGCCCTTTCCTCCTCATGATTTCCCAAGGCTTCTCTTGAGGCCTTCCCTTACACCGGCGTAAGGCCGGGGGCTGGCTCCTGCACCTGCCCTCCTGGCCATCGGTCTGGATAGGCCCTGTTCTTCCCTGGGTGTATGAGCCTCCCGCCACCCAGGGTTGGCGAGGCCGCCTTGCTTGGTCCCTTTCCCAGGGCCTGACGCCTCCAGGGGCTGCTCCCGGTGAGCCCCCTCTGACGGGGGTCCTCCTGGTCCTGTCTGGGGCGACAGGGCCACTTCACAGCAAGCTCCTCTCCTGGAAAGCAGCTCTGACTCTCTTGCCCTGCTTCCCTCCCATCCAGGTTACTGCCTTGTTTTGGGGGCTAACTTCAAAGCCCTCTTTTTGCCTTTGTACCAACTTTTACTCAGGATATTTGTTATGTCTAGTCTTGACACCTTTGCCTCACAGATCTTGCAAGACATCACACCGCATCCAGCAGATACAGACTTGTAAAGCTGTTTTCTGGCACAGCCTCGCCACAGAACCACGAAGTCCCTGCTGTCTAACACTGTTCCGTATGCAATTGAACTGATGACATGCTTAGCACTTGTGATTACCATCTTTTGTGAGGGGGCGTGAGAAAAATATTTTGTGTTTCATTGCTTTATTTTGACCCCCTCCCCTATAATTCTTAATTATCCCCCACAAAAAAAGTATTTTTGTTGCATCTTTCATCCTCATCTTCCCTGCCAAACCACTAAACAGTATGACAAGCCACTATATGGGATCCCCAGTTACAAAACCGTTTCCCCTATGCGTGCATGGAAAGTGTGTTTAAATGCACAGCCGATAGTAGCACAAGCAAACTTCTTAAGCAAGTTTATAATAAAAAATTTGATTAGTGATTCATTAGTTCAAATCCGCTAATACCAGTCCCTGATGACTGGAGATTAAAATTTCCGAAAGGAGTTAATGCAAATCTTTGCTGAGATAACCGTACATGTCACCATTTCTTAAGGTATTCAAATAAACGCTGCTTTGGAAATTGTAGGCAAATTATGTCCAGTTATGCTTTTATCCGTATAACAATCTCTTGTCAAAATAATTTAGAACTGATCTCATCCAAAACATGATACACATTAGCCTTAAGGACAAAATATTTGCAAAACGTAATTCTCTAACCTGCAGATTTTTTAATCTTGCCAGAGAGAGGTACCAGAGGAATTATTATTTAAAAAAAATCTTCATATTCAATTCCTATTTCTTTAAAAACTATTAAGGAGATAGTAAGAAGCCAGTAAGAAGGTAGGTAAATGACCTCATTTAGGACTCAATCCTACCCAGTTCCGGAATGGTAAGGCCGGCCGGCCAGCGCCATATCCGACACTGGGTGGGAGGAGGCTGGAGCTTCCCACGGCAAGGGAGTGTGCGCTCCCTTACCATAGGGGAGGCTCCAGCCTCCCCTATGTGCTCCTCGGACCTGCGCCAGCTAAAGAGTGGGCATAAGATCCAAGGAGACCGCGCGGCCCGAATCAGGGCCCACGGACTCCGGAACAGGCTTACAACGTAGCCATATGGCCACCTCCCAAGCCCACCCACGTCCCACCCACACCCTCCCTTCCTGTGCCGCCTCAGCACAGAGCTTCCCCTGCACCAGCCACCTTCAGCCGACGCAGGAGAGGCTCGCCATCGGCACTGTTGGGCAAATGCTACTCATAGTGTCGGGAGCGATTGGCGCCCCCGCGTCAGCGCTCCGCCTCTTGCGTTGACACGATTATGTCGCGTTGATGCGAGAGGGACAGTAGGATTGCCCAGCTGGTCAGATAAGATTCAGAATCACATTTTAGCTGTGAAAGTGTGCTTTCAGAATTAGATGCAGCTTTCGTACAGAGAAATGGTGTCTCTGTACGAGAGAAATTTGCTGATTTTGAACCACACTCCCTTTCCAGGTGAGATATAACCACACAACTTCCACAAACTCACATTATGTCAACCACTTCTTTCAGGAAACACAGCTATAACAGAAGAATCTAGAGTGAGAGCACAATCCTATGGGTGGGAAACACTGTCACAGCAGTTGCTTCACCAGCGCAAGCAGTCGTAAAAGAGCCACAAAGCACTTTTTGATGACTAGAGTCATCAAAGTAGCACCAGCAGTTCAGCCTGTGCCAGCCTGCTAGCACTGCACCCAAGCCCCCAGATGCTGGCAGAGGTGAGCTGTGTAGTGCAGACAGTGGCAGGAGAGCATTTCTGGGCAGGGAAGAGTGGAACAGGCCCGGGAGGAGGGCGTGATTAATAAAGGCCTTCTCTGCCCTCTCTTAATCCACCTCTCAACACAGCCGGTATTATACCAGGCATTTTGCAATACTCATTTACACAGCAAGTCATCACACACACACACACACACCCGTTTCTGCTCAGTGCCCCGGCGCAATATTTTCTAGAACCTGATCAGCAATTTTCTTTTATATGGCCACAATAATTCAATCCAGAAGATGTGTATTACGTTTCTATTATCGAAATAATATCAAAATAGGTCCTCAAAAGTCCAAATAATTCCATCACAAACATTAAAACAAAACCAAGCTTTGTTTAAAACAAAATTTCAGACATCACCACTATTAGTTAAGTCCAAAAGTTCACAAAGGTATCACTGCTGTAGCTCCCTTCATCCCTGGCATGCTGTCATGGCGCATAACTGCACAGTGTGGCACCACAGCAAACAGTTTGGGGACCACTGAGTTAAACCTGTTTTTGTGTTGGAACTTCACATAAATCATTAGGCTTCCATTAAAATGGAACCTGAGAGCAAGCGCTTCAAATTTTTCTCAACTGGACCCGTGCAGTCACCATTAAAACCTGACAGTTGCATATTAGATTCTGAAAGCAGGAGTGAGTGCTAACAGCACAGAATTTCACAGCACACACAAAAATTAACCAGAACAACCCAAAAATGTGCTCAGTTCTTATAAATTTTTATGTACTCTATCAGTCAGTGAATTGACAGTCATTAAGAATCAGAGATAAAAGATAACTGAATTATTTAGTGTTTTATTTTGAGTTGCATATTTAGAGCTGATGTTTAAATAATAGCCTTTTTAATCTAATACATGCAGCTCTAATTAATTTCAGCTACTGTCTCAACTCAATTGCATTACTGTGATTAGGTTCAAATGCCTTTAAACTAATTCACTAAAAATATAAAATATGATGATTATAAAGAGCAACAAAGATTATGCAGGGAAACAAAAGGCTCCCAGAATTGTACAAAATGACCATGTATTGGTCATCACCCAGAGAGTTACTTTAGGTGTAACTTTCTGTTACCAAAGGTTTGCATACATCCAGGGAAAAGAAGAGAGAGAGAGAGAGAGAGAGATTAACAGTTCTCTGAACTGAAGACTGCACTTTAACTCATACCCTGTTCTCCCACATTTTCTTTATCACTGTGTTACCAGTAAAGCTCCCTCTTCCTTTATTTTACTTTTATTCCTGGTTATATTAATATCATGGACTCTAAAATCAAGCACCAATCCACAGGCCACAGCAATAAAAGCCAAAATGGAGAATGAAGTCTGAGAGACAGAGGTCACAAGACTTTGGTCAAATCTGAAGACTCTTTATCTGCCCGCTACCATTACCACACATCCTGGAAGGAAAATGATAATCGCATCTCTCGATGAATGTAATCCTGTCAGGCGTCTTTGCATTGTTTACATTTTGTATTTACTCTCCTGAATGCAATTCCAGGAACTCTTGTATTTTGAAGACCTACATTTTACATTAACTTATGCAAACCTCATTTTAAGTTGCTAGCCATCTTGATGTATTTACCTGAGTAATGTATATTTTTGCTAACACCACTAGCTGTGTGCACATCCTTCTTGATTAGGAGAAATTCCCTTCATTCAGAGCCAAGTTATCCATTCATACATTAAAGCCAACACACACAAAGTTACACATTAATCCCCCTGCACATAGAAGCAACTCCAAGAAACCTTAAATACTAAGGTAATTTGACTAGCAAATGGTCACTCCCCGAGTGTCCATCAAGACTGCTCACAGGGTCACTCCTTGGGGGTGTCCACATGCTGCACACAGAACAGCTGACCAACGGACCCTACTTCTGGATAGATAACTATCTCAGCTCTTTGATTCTCTAACCCCCTTTGCCTTTCCCTCCTTGCTTTCAGTGCTAACCACTTGGGTAAAAAGAGCAGGGACTCCTACAGATCTTTCCCTACAAACCCTTTTCCCTGATTTCTATCGGATGCACCAAAATACACTTGCATAACACTGCACCCACCACCATAGGTACATTCTGGTCAAGGTATTACACTAGCTTATTAAATTGTTTAAGTATCTATTTGTCTCTTTCTCTTAATAAAGACACCATTTTATTGGAAGTATTTCTCTCAGTCTCTTCTTGAGGAAAAAGGGATTTCTGCATTACGCTGTCTTGTTTATCCAGCCTACGATTCCATGTTCCAACTGAACTGAAGCTGTAAAATATATTAATTCTCCTAAAACACAGCTCTTTTTGGCAACAGCTATACCTAACTGTTTCTCTTGTTCCCTATTCAGCATCTCACAGCAGAACAAGAACAGAAGCATCTCAATATTGATCATCTTTTATTCAAACCTTGCATTTCCTCCTTAACACTGCAAGAGCAGGATGGAAAGTTAGAATAGTTATACAAGATTTCAGCACAATTTGAAGTACTTAAAAAGAAGCCTTCGATTTAGATAAAGTCAACAAGGCTGGTGAAATCAAATTCTACCACCATTTAGCAAAGAAGCTCTTGGAAACACAAGAGGAATTATTTTTAACTTCACAGAGTCTATGGCATGAATGTCAAATTTGTTTCAAGTTAGCATTCATGGCACCTGGTGAAGGCCAAAAGTGACATAATTAAACAGGAAGTGATAATATTAAGCACTTCTTTCTCACCGCTTCCTTCTCACTCATTATCTGCAAGTAACAAGACAAAAAATGTAAATCTTGATCATATTTTCAAGATATGGGAGACCCCAATTATCATACAGGTTGCCCAGGACGGGCAAGATCAGCAGAAGATCTGGGCATCAAATTCTATCCCCCTTTCTAGGCCTGATCCACCAACACAGGCAACATGGACTTACACCAGCTATAGAGCTCACACAGGTCTCATTGCCTCATTGCAGATGCTGTGGCTTACCCTGGAACAAGAGGTCAAATGCCCCCTTAATCTATGGAGACACCTTGATCACATTGGTACAAGGTTCTTTGCACACTTGCCTGCATCATTTCTATCTGCGATCTGCACTCATTACCTGACTTTTCTCCAGAGAATAATAGATAAGCTAAGGCCTTTAAGATAATAATTGAGGAACCCAGCTATCACACATGCTTGACCCTTGGTCTATGATGACTTCTTTACAAGGTGGACACACTTCCTCAAGGCTCAATTTGGACTGGTAGTTGTGAAAAAAAATTCCATAAAAAGTTTAAAAAAAAAATATTCCTTGCAAGTTCTACATTCATTTGCAATTATTGACTTCCCCATGAGCCCCATAACCCCCTCACTTGGTGGTTCCACAAGAGCCATGGCTCCTGTGTCGGATGAGCATCAGGAATAGGTTGTTCTACCTTACCCAGCAATGACTTCTACAGCCTCTGAAGCAAGGTCAAAATTTCTTTTTCCTCTCTCTGCATTATTCTTGCCTGATCTCCTCTTTCTCCCTCCCCGACAAGCAAATGGAACTGAACTGATCTGCCAAGATCATGAATAGTCTCGTTTCCTGGGCACTGGAATCTATACCAACAACTTCCAAGATCTATTCCAATTGTATGATCAAGATCCCTGGGACACTTGGCTCCTTTCTACATTTCTCAAAACTACTGGCTCTTGCAAGGTAACAAAATAGAATTTCAGAAGAGAAAGTGACCTCCTTTCCTCTCTCCCAGTCACTATCACAGCAGGTGCTTGGATCAATAACGTTCATCTCATAGCAAAGAGTAGCAGTACGACTTGCCAAAGTTCATGTTCTTAGCAACGGAATTACAAACTCCAGTACCATTGAAAAATGCTGATGTCTAAACATGCAATTCAGTTTCCAGGTAAAATGGCTGTAACTATTAGGAATTTGAAATATTTTTCTCGTCCTTTTCTAAAAGATCAGCTGAACCGGGAACACTGGAGTTCAAGACAGACTAGCCATGAAGCAATGAATTGGATCACATATGATAAAAGGCATCTCATGTCTGTGGTTCAGAAGTGCTTGAAGGTATCATCCATCAGACTGAAAGCAGACCAAGTTTGTACAGTAATAAAGATAGTAATAAATGCCAGTGGATTTTCTAGGAAGTTTTCAGTTAAGATGAAAATAATCGTTGATGGTTGCAAGCAACGTAACAGGTTAGGAATTTTTTTAAAAGTAGCAATCTCTGCTAAGGTGTTATAACCAGGGCCCGTGAAAGAAGTGAAGGGTGTAATTTGTACCATGGCCCAGAGTCAAAAAGGGGGCACAGGAGCCAAAGGAGGCCAGAAATTTCCTAGGATCTTACATTTCCTATCGCACCCAGACTTGCTGGGGGCATGTCATAAACAGGAGGCTCAGCTCCATTCTGAGGCCAGTGCCTGTCTTCCCCAGCCCCCTCTCTGGACCCTGGCGGTGAGAAGGTTTTCCCCTGGAGGCTATTATGTCTGGCTCAACCGGCCGGGAGCGAAATAAGGGGCCTCTAGTAGGAAAACTCCCCAGGACATCTTCTCCGTACCAGGAGCTATTTTGCCTCTGGCTGGGAAGGGGGGCTGGAGAGAACAAAGAGACAGGCTTTGGAGTTGAGAGGGAGAGACCATCTTGGCTGCTCAAGAGACCAGGTGAGCGATAGGACATAGTGAGATGTAGGAGATAGTTTTTCTTATTTTGCATTAAGCATCATGTAGCAAGGCCATGCTTTGAAGGGCTTCTTTAGCCTCTATGCTGTAACCTGTAGTTTTAATAAACCATTATATTTTACTCCATGGTGTGCTCATGTGCTGGGAATGGAAGTTAGCTGGATCCAGTCTTGACACTGGGCTACACTACTGGAACCGTTGGGCTAAGGTAATGCCGCCTGGGCCACTTGAGGTTGTTAGTGGCCAGGAGGGGCCATCATCCTGCGATCCCTGGGTGGGGGCAGTCGGGGGCTGCCCGGAAATCGCAACAGGGCATTATCATGGGCACGTGGTGACAGTGGCTACTGAGAGGCATTAGGAGTGGGCCAAAATACTCTGAACAGCATGTGGAAATCCAATATTAAACAAATGGGGTTAAAGTCATAATATACAAGTAATTCATAGTATCCAAGTAATATCCTACGTCTGCTGTAAGTGAGTAAATTTAAAATTCAAAAACCCAACACTATAAATAATAAAGGTATCACTGTGAAAAGAAGCTACTGAAATTATTAGAGAAATACTTAATTTAGGTCTGTTTGAAGCCCGTTAGTGTCTGTCAAATTAAATTACTCTTCATTAATTGTTGAAGCATAAAATCCATTTACTCTCAGCAAGAGTGTAGCTTAATCCTCCATAACTCTTTCCATAAACAAATAGCACTTCTAAAATGCTATCCTGGATTATTTATAATACATTCTTCAACCTCTAGCAAAAGCACACACATTCATTTTGTTTCTAGCAGCTGTCATACTTGCAGTTATTGGAGACAAAAACAGATACGAATCAATAAAGCCTTTACACAAACTTCACATTTTACATTACAGCACTGTAATTATACTGAAAAACAGCTATTTTTGCTTGCTATGGAGCATCCCAACTGTATGAAGTATTGGCTCTATTACCAACATATTAGGAGGAATGAAAAGCCAGTTACTATCATTTGAAAAACACTTCGAATAAACTTTTTTTTAGTAATATTTGTGATACATCCTTTCAATATCAAAGCAAACAACTATTCCCAAAGCCAATAACTATAACTATGAAGTTATTACTCTTTTAAAAGTTACTAAATTTTGGTAGGTGCCCAATAGTCATTTTGGTCGTGGTCTTCATATACCTTTATAATTATAATTTATAATAACTGAAACCATGGACACCAATCGGGGGATACAGGGTTGTGCCTGTATTTACTGTTTTCCAACTCTATAGAGTTCCTTCTCCATTTCAACTTAACTGACATATTAGAAGTCACTACTAATGAGTCCACTATTTTATATGTTGCACAGGGCAATCCTTTGAATCTTTATTCCAGCTATTTTCAACTGCTATGCCACAGCATATTGGTGTTCCGAGAATGGTTCACAGGTGTCCCACCTATGGGAATCACTTATTAAGTTCGGAGGAACATTTATTAAATAGGGCCATTGAGAGATGCAAGAACCCTGCCAGCAGAGTAGTGTGCACTATCCCCCCCCCCCACAAAAAAAAAACCCAACTGATTGTGGTCTTGACAATTTTAGCACCTTGTCAGTTTGCCCTGAGATGGAAAATGGTTGATCCACTGGTAGGGGCAGTCTAAAATGGTAAAAATTAAAAAGCACAAAATTTGGCTTATAAAACCAGAAGTGTAATCAATTAACCAAATACCATGAAATTTTACCATTGAGCTGGCCTCAGAGTGTCTGTGGATCATTTGGAGCACTTCTGTGTTTCCACGCCCCAGCACAGAGATCTACTGTTTTAATTGGCTGTAGAATTCTGAGCCCCATGGAAAGTGAAGCCGAGCCACACTGTGTGTTTACCCGTGAGTGGTCAACCATGCCTTGATGCATTGGAAAGGGCAGGAATGCAACAAAGGAAACATTGGAAAGAAAGGAATGCAACATCAGCAGAATGGTCCTGATCCAATGAATGCAGGCCCCAAAAACACTTGAGAAGGAAGTCCCTCCAAGCTGATAAATGAATCCCATGGAAAGTGAGCTACACATTAGTGTTTACTCATGGCAATGGTTTAATGGTTTAATTAGTGTTTACTCATAAGCAAATGGTTTAATGGTTCCTTGCTCAGTTGGTGTGGGTTTTTTCCTCCACTTTAAAACCTGTTTTCCCCCATAGCAATTCAATGCTCTGTTCAATACTGTTGGTTCAAGTTGCTATCTTCTTAATGTTTTAATTTGTATTTGGCAGCATTAGGTTCATTGTAGTTGTTCATATTAGTAGCATGCAAATCTTAAGCGGCTCCTGTAAGTTTAATACTTGTGCTCAGGAGGGGTGTGTGTTTTATTGCTGTGGCTATGTCTGCTGACCGCCATAGGCATAAAAACATATATATACACCACCTATATGACAGTGATTGCACTTGATAAAAATACTTTAAAACTGATTAAAATATCGATTCGGAATAAAAGTACATAACACCACTTTTGGCCCTTTTTTTTTTAAAGATAACACTGCCATCCACGAAAAATAAAACTGTTTTAGATTGCCGCCATCATACTGAGCTAGTTTGCAAATAGGTATGCATAGTATTATAGCACTAGTTCACTTGACAACATACAAATACAGGTGTGCATGCATCAAGTTCCAACACTTCTGTCATTTCTTTCTCAGAGCAGAACTGCCTGTCATATATAAAACCCGAGCAAACATTCAAAGTTTGGTCTCAAAATCCCACAAGAATATGAAATGTTTTATACAGCCTTAGAGATATTACACAACTGTCCTTACTTAATCTTCAAAGTATCTTTTGCTATAATACTTTCCAGCACAAAATTCCTAGAGGCATTTTATTCTCATAGTGGAACTGTCCTGTCACATGTTGCCTGTAGGGTCTTATTCACAAAGATGTTCCCATCAGCAGGAGCTTGGCAACCAATATTTTTAGTTGCTTGACTCATGTCTAAGATGTACATGTCCTACAAAGTACTCCTACAATAAACTCTACACATCGCTTCCTGATAAGACAACTTGTTTGTGTGAGGTACTGGACTGAGAGAATACGATCATATCTCCTGTAACTTAGCTTCCTTTAGCACTGTCTTGCTAAATGGCCCTTTTGACCTGGCTGTGAGTGACAGTTATTATAACCAATGGGAACAATGCATTCTGGGTAGTGGTCAATCATCACCAGCTTCCTGCCTAACTGTTCAAGGTATCTCCTATAGCAGGGGTGTCAAACTCATTTGATACAGTGGGCCAAGTAACGTTTATTAGGCCTGCTAAAGGCCGGAAATGATATAATTAAGCAGGAAATGATCTCATTAAGCAGGTCATGACCAGAAATAAGCACTTTTTCTCAGAGCGCAATCTTATACTGATGCTGTGTTGGCACTGTGCTCTTGCAAACGTGACGTCAGGCGTGCCTGCCCCAGCGAGGTGGGCGCTGGACCGACGCAAGTAGCAGTGACAGTGCTCAGGCTCCGCTGTGCCCATCAGCTGCACCGGTCAAGAACCAGTGGCGCTCAGTCGGTGCAGGACATCACCAAGGGTGTCCCAGATGCATACCGGGAGCGTAACAGGGCGGCACAATGGTTGGTGACAGTGGCGGCCATAGCATCGAATCCCAAGCTCCGTCCCCGGCCAAGGTGGCCCTGACTTGGGCCACTGCTGCACACATTCACCTATGCCTACAAATGAGCAGGCACAGATCCGAGCAGCCTCATAGGGCTGACTGGGTCTTACCTGGGTGCAAGGGGAAAACCTCCCCTTGCCCTGCACTGCTGCTGCCACCTGCTGGGTTTAGGCTCTAGCTCCGCTGTGCCGGCCTTGCTACTCCGGCGCTACTTAGGATTGGGCTGCCCCTTAGGAACTCATTAGCTGCAAACTGAAGAGAAAATACGCAACTCTTGATCATATTTTCAAGATATGGAAGAACCCAATTATCATGTCGGTTGCCCTTTCAGCAGTGAAACATCAGCACAGCTTAGGAGTTGAGAAAAGCTGATGGTGATGCTGGGAGAGCCTTAGGGCCAGATCAAGACCTTCCACATCCAGCTCCTGGGCATTGTTTGTCACCCCTGCCCCATAGCATTGTTTCTCAGCTGTGTTTGACTTTTGAAAAACCCACATGGCAAGACTCTGTATAGCTCTTTGAACAAATAAGTTTTGCAAATTAATTACAGGCTAGCATGAGAACATTTAATTGAATTTTAATTTGATCTATTCCCTACAAAGAGATACTGTACTTAGTAATGCCTAAAATTGTATGACAAGTATTAACTAAACAGCTCCATTGATTCTACAGTATTTTCTGTTATTGCTCAAAGTTAGCAATTCGGTTTTTACCTTGTTCCTAGGGTATACACCAAGGCAATAAAAATGCCTTCTTCATAACAGACAAAAGCCAGAGAATACAGTGTCAAGGGTCAGATATCAAAGATACCCAAGATGTTAAATGAAGCAAAAGATAAACTTCACATCATAAAGTGAAACTCCACAGAAAATCTCTCAGAAATGCTACAGCCCACATTTTAAATGTTGACCATAGCTAGGCACCAAGATTTAAAAAGAAAAGTGTTCACAGAAAGATTTCTCTAGATATTTGTTTTGCATAGGGCTGAAAGTGACAGCTTATTGCCAAGAAATAATCATAAATGCCTGATGGACTATTAATGCAGAACCCTTTACTCCAATTAGCAACCCCTCTTGAAACTAGTTGACTCTTACCCTAGAATGAACTTGACATTGAAATGAGATTGCCTGTGAACGGCCATTAAATCATCACAGATGTGCATACTATTATAACCTGCCAGTATTTAGCCTAATCATTACAGATAAAAATCCTCTGCCAAAACAAAGATCTTCAGGGCAGGGAGACAAATAGAATCTGAAAAAACAGGAATTGATAAAGCAATGGACAAAAGCAAAGGAGCCAAGGAAAGAAGGAAGCAAGGAAAATGGAAGAAAGACAATCAGAAACAAGGCAAAGGAAGCTGTGGACATTATGATTCCATTACAGCTCTTATTTTGGGCCAAAATAATTACATATACTTTTCCATACATTCATTATATACAGCTTTTCTCAACTGTGGGTCAGGAACCACTTGGTGGGTCAAGAGCAGATTTCTGATGGGTCCTGCAATGAGCCCAGTGAAAATATGGGTGATGGAGAGGATCAGATAACTAACTGTCTCAAGCCCTGCGGCTATTTAAAAAGATAGCTGCTAACTGCCTGAAAAGAGCTGAGCTCCTGCAGTTTGCAAGCATGTGTTAAATATAGGAGATAAAAGTTTGGTAGTTTTTTCCCCATGTACACCAATGACAGGCAGTGAGGGCAGGAGAAGTTTGGGTCACATAACTAAGCCCCTATTCATTATGGCCGTCTCATTATGAGGAATGGATCACGTTTTTAATATAAATATTTGTAGATAAATAAAAAAAGTTGATCTAGAGAGAAACATTTTTGTTTAAGTTTCATAAAGCTGGCTAAAGTGTCATTTTAAAAATTGGGACCGAGTGCTAAAATGTTTAGCAACCACCAGTCTAAAATATCTACCATTGCCTAGATCCAAACTGGCAAAGACAAAGATAATAAGAAACAATAGTTAATTGTTATGCATGTATCATTTACCACCCTTTGGCAGGAAATAAAGAATGTTAGGAAGGAAGAAATCCCCCAGCAGACATCCTTCTGAAGTATGGCACCACTTGCTATTCACCACTGCTATGAATGAAAAGATGAGAAGGCATTCATATCATTGTGGCAGTACTACATAAAGAAATACAATTCATTCATTCATTCATAAATATTTGTGGATTAAAGGAAAATATGCACTGCGCCAAAGGTTTTTATAATAATTTTATACACAAATAGAAGCCAGTTTATTTGTATCTTGAAAGACAGAATGAATCACATCTACATTCATATTGAAGTATATTTATAAATTACTAGGCTCCATTGGTAGTTGAAAAGGGATTCTCATTCTCAAATGGTGATATTGTAGTAATATTTTAATGAGCATGCATATCATGTCCTGCATAATAATGAAATGGTTATTTATTGTTATAAGGCACAAACCTACCCATAAGGATTTTTAAATTATACTGTATTTCATCTTTGTCAACAGTTGCAGTTATGACCAAACAGAGTTCGGACAATGGAGCACCAGCAGGTATGAGGCCAATACACACATAGGTGGATGTAGTAAAGGATTATGACAGTGGCAACAGAAGGGTAGTTAGTTTTTTCCCCCTCCTACTTTTCCCATCTGGTACATCCTCAGCTGCAGAGGCCCTGCCACTTCTCTGAGAAGCCATAATTCATTGACCTTGTGGGATAAGGAAAGCATCTGGCCAGTCCTGACCAAAAAGGTAGTGTTTCCCAACCTGGATGTTTTGACCCCAGGCAGCAATGGTGATGACAGCACTTATGCCACTGCCACCAACAAGTAAAATAGAGAGTTTCAGATTTATCTGGCCGTGGCAGCTGAAATACCACAAAACTCAGGTTCTCACCGTCACTGAGTAAGCCTGAGCCCCCCCCCTTTTTTTTACCTCTGTCAGTCTTTTTACTCTGTCAGTTACTATAATGATAATAGTATCACCATAAAAACTTTGAACCAGGCAGTTTTGAAGAAAATAAGCAAAGAATCGCCTTCTCAAATGTCTGTCAAAATATCTAGACTCCACTTTATCTGGCTCTTCTGTTTCATTACTCTCTTTCTCTGAACTATAAAATATATAAACAGAGAAGAGCCACTGAAGTTATAGATCATATATTTATTCTATAAAGTTAAAGAGGCCCAATAGACATAGTCACAATGCAGAGAATTAGCTGCCTATAGCCATTTATAATCATTAAAAACAACTTTATATTTGAGTGTGTACCCTACGTTAACAGCCAAATCCTGGAAGCATCTCCCATGGTAGTACAAATGGGAGTTCTGATAAAGGAACGTGTATAATTTTGGATTCTTCATAAGTATAATGTAGGATAAAGCTGCACATTTAAGAAGTGTTAAATATAACAGGCAACTTCTGTACTTTTGGATTCTTGCACTCTGAATAATTAAAGACATCTGAAGGATTATAAAGACTAAGAGAAAAAAAGTATTCTGCTCACAGAGCAATCCAAATCCCAGGCTGGAATAGGCAGACTGGCACACCTGTCCCATATCCAGCACGGGACATGGAGGTGGTGCCACCCTATCCGATGAAAGGAGAAAGTATTCCCTTTCCTCCGATGACTTTCGAGTCACCTAGCAACTCCAACCTCGCAATTCCGCGTAGCCAAATCAGAGTCACCTAGGCCAGGAACAGAGGTTTGGATCTGGTCCTAAGGCTGGATTCTGCCTCCACCCTCCTCCACGGGCCTGCCCCTTCTCCACTCTCCCTCTGCCCCGTTAGCTTCCCACTGTCCTCCAGGAGTCCCTGTGCTGGCCTTACAAAGCTGGGCTTCAGGGCCCAGGCAAGGGAACAGCGAGGCCAGCAAAAATCCATGCACTGGCCGATCTTTAACAAAAAAAATGGCACAAACACATTTTACAGCACGTTTGCAACTTTTGGAGGCCAGCACAAGGGACTTGTGAGGGCATTCAGTGCATTAGGATCGTGCTCTCAGACAATGTTTTCTTGACTATCTGAAAAGTAAATACGTGACACATTGAAATTGCATGTATTTTCAACAAGAGATTACAAAATACAAGTATGGAGCCATGACCTTTTCATATCTCAATTTTTGGGAGACCCACCTGGAGCAAAACCAACACATGCCAGAATGTTTTGGTATTTTGGACATTACTGTGCCCCTTATGTGCACCAAGACTAGGAGGATCTCAAGTTCACATGCTTCCTTTCAACCTCCTGCACATTCGCACCAGAAAATCCTGTACTTATCTGCACATAGGTTCTGTCAATGGATCAACGTACCTGGAAAAGAGGTTTCAATTTCTAGAGATGGACAACACAGAAAATAGCTCCCATCTTTGTCCTGGCCACGGTAAATATTGAGAAACAACAAGTGGAAGAGGATTAGATCTTCCAAGAAATTGAAAGCTCACAATCCATTCAACATTCTTCAGTGCAAGACATACTGAAATAAAGCTCTCAGCAAGCTAGCAGATCATCCCAACACAGTTTGAGCAGGATAAATTCTAACTAAGTTAGCCCCAAACTCAGTGGTGGGATTGAGGGGGAACGTGGGGGGACGGAGTTCCACTTGTTGGAACGTTGGCTGGCTCCGCCCACTCGCTGACATCGGCTGGCTTCTGGCTATCTTTTTCCCCGTGTTTTTTTTATGTTGTTTTTCTTCGGTTGTGCGCACACTCCACCCCCAGTTCTGCAAAATTTGAACTGGAGGCGACGGTAGACCGGCAGCGGCGGCGGCGGCAAGAGACAACAGCAGGTAGGCCTGGGCTCCCTCCGTGGCATGGCCTGCCTTCTCCCCATTCCCCCTCGTTCTCCCCATCCCCCCTTCCGCCCGCAGCAGTAAAAACAACCCAGCCGGCTGGCTCCGCGGCGTGGCCTGCCTTCTCCCCGTTCCCCCTCGTTCTCCCCGTCCCCCCTCCCTCCCGCAGCAGTAAAAACAACCCAGCCGGCTAGCTCCGCGGCGTGGCCTGCCTTCTCCCTGTTCCCCCTCATTCTCCCCGTCCCCCCTCCCTCCCGCAGCAGTACAAAAGAAGAATGTTGTGGAATGGTAGGTCTAGTTTTTTGGGCTTGCTAGCCCACCTAAAAATGCACAGATGCCTGCTGAAACTGTTGTGGAGTGGTTGGTCTAGTTTTTTGGGTGCCAATTTACAGTTCATGTCATTTTATTGTGTTACAATGACAGCACTTCCTGCTTGACGATGTTACTTCCTGCCACAACATCACTTCCGGCTATGACCTCACTCCCCACCACAACATCACTTCCGGCTATGACGTCACTTCCAGTGGGCGGGTCCTGACACATGCCAATCAAAAGTGAGTTCCCCTTGCTAAATCATTTAGATCCCACTACTGCCCAAACTAAATGAGAATATATTCTGTTGGATCAACATACACTGGTTCATAAAGATGTAAGCTTCAATCTATCTTCAGGGTCCCAGGACAAGTTCTAAGAGCACATGATGCAGCCACTTTGCTAAAGCTGAGCAGACTAAGGACCCAATTCTTTCCAACTTTCCAGTACTGATGTAGTGATGCCAAATGGGTAGGTGCTACATTTGTTCCCTTATCTTGGGGCTGCACTGCAGTTGCATTGGCTCAGGAAAGTTGAATAGGATTGAACCCTTAGACTAATCAATTCCTGAAGAGATAAACTTGGGAATGTCATGGGTGCTGCCTTGAGTTCAGCGATGTAAGGAAGGTGGAGGGAAAAACTTGGGAATGTATTTCTGCCAACTTGAGTGCATTTCTGCCAACTGACCCTTCCATCACCAGTCTCCCATACCCCACACTATTTCTGGGGATCCTCCAACCCAGAGGATCAGATTTTCAAAGGCACTGGAGTTTGCAGGATGGGAGGGGAAGGATGGAAAATCCATCAGAACCAAGCCACTGAATCTAGGATTGGTGGGTTAGACGATCAAGTGATCTAAGCATAAAATGTTTCCTCCACCAAGCACATTTATAAATTCAGGATACAGCTAATGGCCAGTTTTTGTGTGCCTTATTTGGGTAACTAGACCAGTAAAACATTCCCCACCACACACGAATACACACCTCTGAGTTGCCTACTTGGATTTCAGTATCATGCAAAACTCTTTGTACCTTAAGAAAGTTGACTGGTGTGCATTATATCTGCACCAACCACCCTCAACTTATTAGACAAGGCTTCATTTAGTAACAAAACTAAAATACATAAAAGACAGTACTAAAAATATAAAAATAAAAGGTCACTGAATTAGACTGTCCTTGTTGACTCAACACAGATTTGGATATATAGCCCACAGGATATTTGTTGATTACAGCAAATGAACGTTTAACGAGTCATGGCTACAATATAAAACATAATTAGGTATTTAGGACCAGTGGCTTGGATCCAAAGAACTTCTTGTTTGAAAGGGGTTAATTTCTGTTTGTACCCTGCAGAAATAGTTGTCTATCAGTTGACTGTTTATAAAACATCTTCAAGGACAGCCTCAAGTAGAGCTTATTATAGTACAGTACTTCAATCTACAAGGAGGGAAGATAGAGACCTACAGTAGGTGCCATGACAATAGAAGCATGCCCTGGTATCTGCTGGGGTTCCATTTCAGACCTCACCGTGGATACCTGAAACCGTGGATACGGGGACACCTTTTTAAAGACAGAGAAACCAGTGGTTTTGCTGCAACAATTTAAAAAAAGAGATGTTTAATGTCCCCCTATCTTTTTCATAAGTGTCCCAATACCCATGGTATCCGTGGATAAGTGAAACTGTGAATACTGAATCAATGGATACAGGCGGAACACAACTGGTGAACCAGCAATAACTGCTGAATAGCCCTTGGGCCACAGCTATTACTTATAAATCCAAGAGTAATGTGGGTCCAAGCAACCCCTAACATATATCTCCTCAACAGCAAATATCATCCCAGCAAGAACAGGGATTTCCTTGACTATCCAGTTTCTCTATCACCAACTTTGTCTTATCTGAATTGATCCTGCATGTTTTCATCTTCTTTCCATCCATCAGTGCATCAATATCAACTGCATTCCAATGACACCTCACTCCATTGTATAACTTTTCTCACAGATGTTAAAGAACGTAAGAGCTATGCTAACTCTTGACGAACTCTGCAGAATGTGTTGTCATAAGAACAGAAAATCACCAAAAGAGTGATGTAATAGTGGGGGGGGGGTTGGCTATCATCCTCTGGATCAAAAACTTGAAGGGGACCTTGAAATGAGGAAACAAATCAGGGGGGTGACCAAGAAAGACAGGGACCAATTATCCTAATATCAGCTGGGTCAACTGGTGCTCTGGTTAAGAAAGAGAGACCAGATCCCTTGACGTGCTAAATGACGGTGCCTTACAGCAGCTAGTCATGGAACCCACCAGAGGACAGGTGACTCTGGATTTAATATTGAGTTGTACTTGGGACCTGGTTGGGGATGTTAATGTTACTGAGCCACTGGGGAACAGTGACCACGCTGCAGTTGGTTTCACCTTGCATGTCCAAGAAAGAGTGCAGAGCAAATTTGACACAAAAAACCTTGACTTTTGAAGGGGAGATTTCCCTCAATTGAGGAGGCTAGTTAGAAAGAAATTGAAAGGGAAGGTAAAAAGAGTCCAGGCTGCATGGATGCTGTTTAAAATAACAGTAGTAGAGGCCCAGCTGAAGTGTATACCACAAAAATAGAGGGGCTCAACTAGGTCTAGGAGGGTGCATGGCTTACGAATGAAGTGAGAAAGGCGGTAAAGAGCAAGGAAGCTTTCTTCCGGAAATGGAAGTCTTGCCCGAATGAAGAGAATAAAAAAGAACAAACTCTGGCAGAAGACATGTAAGAGGGTGATACGGGAGGCCAAGGAAGATTTTCAGGAACACATGGCCAGCAACATAAAGGGGAACAATAAAAGCGTCTTCAAATATGTTAGAAGCAGGAAACCTGCCAGAGAAGCGGTCGGCCCGCTAGACGGTGAGGGAGGGAGAGAGGAGATAAAAGGGGACTTGGAGATTGCAGAGAAATTAAATGAATTCTTTGCGTCTGTCTTCATGAAGACCTTGGGCAGATACCACTGCCAAAACGGCCTCTCCTAACTAAGGAATTAAGTCAGATAATGGTTACTAAAGAAGATGTTTTAGATCAAATTGATAAATTAAATATAAATAAGTCACCAGGCCCAGATGGCATCCACCCAAGAGTTACCAAGGTACTAAAGAATGAAGTTGCCGACCTCTTTATTAGAGTATGCAACTTGTCCCTTCAAACAGCCACAGTGCCAGAGGACTGGAGGATAGCCAATGTCATACCAATCTTTTAAAAGGAAGGAGGGGGACCCTGGAAACTGCAGGCCGGTCAGCCTAACATCTGTTCCAGGTAAGATGGTGGAAAGCTTCATCAAAGATAAAATCCTAAAACACATAGAAGAACAAGTGTTGCTGAAGGAAAGTCAGCATGGTTTCTGTAAGGATAAGTCTTGCCTCACAAACCTTTTGGAATTATTTGAAAAGGTCAACAGGCACATAGATGTGGGAGAACCAGTGGATATCATATATCTAGATTTTCAGAAAGCATTTGACACAGTTCCCCACCAAAGGCTGCTGAGGAAACTTCACAGTCAGGGAATAAGAGGGCAGGTCCTCTTATGGATTCAGAATTGGTTGAAGGCCAGGAACCAGAAAGTGGGAGGTCAATGGGCAATTTTCACAATGGAGAGAGGTGAAAAGCCAAGGGATCTGAGTTGGGGCCAGTGCTTTTCAACTTATTCATAAATGACCTGGAAACAGGCTTAAGTAGTGAGGTGGCCAAGTTTGCAGATGACATAAAACTTCTCCGGGTGGTGAAAACCAGAAGAGATTGTGAAGAGCTCCAGAAGGATCTCTCCAAGTTGGGGGAATGGGCAGCCAAATGGCAGGTGTGTTTCAATGTAAACAAGTGTAAAGTGATGCACATTGGGGCAAAAAATCAAAACTTCACATATAGGCTAATGGGTTCTGAGTTGTCTGTGACAGCTCAGGAGAGGGATTTTGGTGTGCTGGTGGACAACTCAATGAAGGTGTCAACCCAATGTGCAGCAGCAATTAAGAAGGCCAATTCCATGCTTGGGGTAATTAAAAAAAGGAGTTGAGAATAAAACAGTCAATATTATCATGCCATGGTACAAATCGATGGTAAGGCCAAATCTAGAGTATTGCATACAGTTCTGGCCACCACATCTCAAAAAAGGACATAGTGGAGCCGGAAAAGGTGCAGAAGAGAGCGACAAAAATTATTACAAGGCTGGGGCACCTCTCTTATGAAGAAAGACTGCAGCGTTTGGGGCTCTTCAGTCTGGAAAACAGGCAACTAAGGGGGGGACATGATTGTGACATACAAAATTATGCACGGGAGGGATAGAGTCAATAGAGGGATATTCTTTTCCCTCTCTCGTAATACCAGAACCAGGGGACATCCACTGAAATTGAGTGTTGGGAGAGTGAGAACAGATAAAAGGAAATACTTTTTTACCCAGCAGGTAATTAAGCTATGGAACTCCTTGCCACAAGAGGTGGTGATGGCATCTGGCCTAGATGCCTTTAAAATGGGACTGGACAGATTTCTGGAGGAAAAGTCCATCGTGGACTATATGCCATGATAGGTGGTGCAACCTCCTTACATTAATAGTAGGCTACTTCAGAACGCCAGGTACAAGGGAGTGGCAACAGGATGCAAGCATCTTGTTGTCTACTGAGCTCCCTTAGGCACCTAATGGACCACTGTGAGATTCAGAATGTTGTACTAGATGGGCCTTTGGCCTGATCCAGCAGGGCTCTTCTTATGTTATTATGTTAAATTATTTTAAGAGCACAGCAGTAATCCATGCAAAACACAAGAATTTTATAATTTAAGTCAAAATGATAATAGCCTTGCAAACTTTAAAAATGTAAGTGCTGCTTCAGTTAACTTATTTGCAACTTGAAGGGAGTCAAGACACCGGCACATCTTGGATTTCACCCTGTTTCCTGGATTAGATATAAGTAAGTCAAGATCTTTCAGTTTACACATAGCTAACTATGGCACCTAAATGGTCTGAATGTGTAAAACTGTTCAATAACCTTCAGAAAAGCTAAGCAACTACAATGATACCCCAATACACATTGTCAATTAAATTATGTACTATTTCCATTTTGTCTTAAAGCCATATACTAATCAGGAAGCCACAGTACCTGTGATTGTAGAATCTTTTTTCCATATTTTCATTGGGCCACTGAAGAAACACATGCCATTTATTCTTTCAAAAAAAGTTAACTAATTTTATAGATAACAAAGCCAAAATTAACTTTGGATAGGAGTTAAGACAGTAAAATGTTTCATGAACCAGCGCCTCGGGGTTTATCTTAAAATTGCACTGTGACTAGCCTCTGACATTATCAGGTCTGTCTATTACAGTTCATATGAAATTTGATTCGTGACATTTAGGAGACTATTAGATTAGAACTGTGGAGAATAATTTTGGTGTTAGATGTGCTAGTTTTGACATGGTAAAAATGTAACATTACATAATATATACACACAATTATCTCCTTAAAATATCGAATGCAACTTGAATTTATCCATACCACTTTTTATAGAAAGTGTTATTGAGACACTTTACAGTTTTATGATCTTAAAGGTTTCCCCACGACAGAATGGTCTAGTCATGACCGACTGTAGGGGGCAGTGCTCATCTCTGTTTCTAAGCCGAAGAGCCGGTGTTTGTCCTGAGGACAAGCTTTCCGTGGTCATGTAGCCGGCATGACTATACGCCAAGGCGCACGGAACGCCGTTACCTTTCCACCAAAGTGGTACCTATTTATCTACTCACATTGTTGCATGCTTTCGAACTGCTAGGTTGGCAGGAGCTGGGACAAGCAACAGGAGCTCACTCCATTGAGCGGTCTCGAACTGCCAACCTTCCGGTCAACCAGCTTGTAGCTCAATGGTTTAACCCACTGCGCCACCACGCCCCCTTTTATTATTTTGGCTCATTACTATTCAATAGCCTAAAAGGTCATGGTAAAGCAAGAAGATACTGTATCCTAAACGAACGAAAGTAAGATCACTAATTATTACAAAATAAGGCATTCTGAAGTTGCCCAAGCACCTAGATATCTAGGTGCTTTGGTTAATTACTAAAATCCAATTTTGGAAATTGTCAGGAATAACACTAAAGTACTACAGAAGATTTAAAAAACTATGAGCAATTACTAAGTACTCACAACACATATCTGGACACTTTTAAACTGCACTGACGTAATGACAGTGCTTGAGGAGTCACATCTAGATACAATTTATAGGAAGATGCATCTAAAACTAGCCACTGCTTAGTATTTTATTAACATTAATGTGCATGCTAATGTCTAATTCTCATCAACACTCATTAACATCTATGCCCTTTGATAAATGCATTTACAAGATTAGACAACTGTTCCAAAGCTCTCAGTATTTATTTGAAAGTCAAATACAGCTGACTGTTTGGACCTCCTTTTTTCAAGCTTAGTAAAAATAATTATATAAAAATTCAGATTAATTAATTAATTTGAATTAATATTAAATCTCACTATTATCACTCTACATCTTACAACCTAACTATATTTAATCTCTTATTAAATAAGAGGCAGCAACATAGGATACACTTCTATTGCATTTCTTAAACTAATCTACTAAAATATAATTACATAAGTAACCTGGTTAAAAGTGAATTTTGCAAAGGCAAAGAGTGAATCATGTGTATATGTTTACTCAGAAACAAAATATGGGTACTTCTTCTGAAATCTGCAAATTATCCAGACTGATCACATTGCCCCAAAAATAAACCAGGTGCAAGTTGGATGTATACTGTCAATCACTTCTGGAGCAGTAATTGCCTGAGAGAGCATATTCACATGTTCTGCCTAGTGCACACTGTTTCTGATTAAAAATGTAAATCACATTTAAATTATGCCCTATCAACAACAGTAAGGAGCACAGTGAATTCCTTTACTTTTACTAGCAAAGTGGCACACATCAAAAACATTTACTGTATATATCTTTTGAATAACATCTTCATTAAACAAAGGTTTCCTATATGTTTCTATATGGGGAGTGGGAGATATATCCAGCAATTCTACCTAAAAGTCATACCAGTCATTTGTTTCTTGGTGTGATTCTTACCAAATTTCACAATACTGCATGTCAATTGCTCTCACCCACCCTTACTAACAGCAGAGTCCTATGCTACTCAGAAGCAAATCCCAATTGTATTCAATGGGACTTCCTCCCAGAAAAGTGTGTACGACTGCAGGCTAAGACTGAGAAGAGAGTTGCCAAGTCAAAAAGCCTACACATGCAACCTATCCCTACAACTCAAGAACTTAAGGCTTGTCATTTGACTGGCTGAGGAGTGATACTGTTGATTACCCATAGTCGTTCCAGACAGAACTTCTTAAACACTGTATAGGACAAATGCAATGGAAACCAAAAAGGGAACAGTACCAGTTAGTACATCCGGACCAGTCTTTTCAATCACCCTTTTTCAAACAAGATATTTCCCATTCCTTTAAGAAAGAAAAAAGGGGGGGGGACTACAGCAGTGCAGTCCCCCTGAATGCAGTCTCCATTTCCTCCTCCTTTCGCTTTGAAAAGCTTCTTCAGCAGCTGCACTTCCACTAATGAAAGTGTAATTTGTTATATCCCACAAGCCCTGTTTGAGGGGTCACTGCTGGAGTTCAAGCTACCGATTTACGCCATTCACTCTACACAGGATGGACCTTGTCAGGGTTTTCCAAGAAGGGCTCTGCTGAAACCACGCGCGCGTGCACGCACACACACTTTGCAGCCTGCCAGAATGAAAACAGGGGAGCCAAAAGCACAGTCTGCAAACGCACACAAGCCGCGGTGCAGCCGCGGTGGAACACACGCCCAGCTTTTGTTGTTGTTTTTAGGAGTGCCCCTTTCTGGGGGGAGGACCGAGGGTGACACCCCTTACCCGAAAGAAGACTGAGACGCTACGGAGGTTTTCGGAACCTGCTTGAAATGGCAGAGCCACACAGCGACCAGGCAGCTGCTTCGCCAGGCAGCCTCCTTACGCACCGCACAGACACAAAGCCAACCCCGGGGGCTACCAGTAGCCGCGAAGAGAAAGGCGTCCGCCACGCGACAGGGACAAAACCGGCACTTTCAAGAAGTCCATTCCCCCGCCCCACCTTATCACACACGCGCACCCCACAAGGCCAACCAGAGGCGTAAATGCTTTTGGCAACAGCGGCCAACAGAAGGGAGGGGGCGTTCCTGTGTCTTCCCCCCAAAAGGCTCTGGCAATCCTGATTCTTAATAACAACGGCACGGCTGAGATTAAACGCTTCGCCGTGTGACAGAGAGCGCGCGAGCCCGTGCGCTCACACATACCCACACCCACTCCACAGCGTATGTGCACCTTTCACGCAAGGACTATTTCACGCACACACCGCCTGTGGATGCAAACGAGGGGGAGGAGGAAAGGAGCCGAGGAGCCCGAGCCAAAGGGTGCCAAGAAGGGAAGCCTCCTCTCTCGAGCAAGCCTTGAAACCGCAGCGGCGCGGCGGCTTCGCAAGGCTTTTAGACACAGAGAGGGAGAGACAAGCAGGCAGGAGGAGGTGGTGGTGCTGGGCTGCGCGCGACGTGCCACTGCGAGTTGCAAGATGCACCCCCCTCCCCTCGAGTGTCATTGTCGGCCGAGCAAACGGTGCATCCCCTTACCTTATTGTGTGCCGACTGAGGAGCCTTCAGGCAAGCAGGCAACGGTGATGCGCAGCAGGCAAGGCAGAGAAGGAGAAGTCACAACGCAGGATGCGAGAATGCAGGCGGCGGAGGAGGCTGCTGCTAATCCTCGTCTCTGCGCGTGTGTGTGTGCGCAAAGAGCTCGAGCAGCAGCCAGCGTGCGATCCGTGTGCGTGCGCGCGTGTGTCCAGAGTGGCAGCACAGCCTTCTGGTCCGGGCGCTGTAACGTGCGTCTCTTCGTAGGTGTGTGTACATTGGCAACGGCCGCGGGAAGTGAGGGGGAAGATTAGTCAGCCCGCCTCAGCTCTGTGGATGCCACACTAATATTGAAGGAGAAGAGGCGGGGCCCCCCCCCCGCTCTCCAGCCACTTAGCGCTCGCTGTCTTGCACACACACACGCTCTGTGGTGACCCCGCTCCCCTTTCAGGCGGCGTGTTTTCTAAGGCGGCAGCGCGAGCCACGTTGCCGACGGGAGAAAGCGGTGGTGGCTTCGACTTCGGGCTCCTGCCTGTATCGAACGCTTCTCCCTCCGTCTGCGGCGACACTGCATCTCCTCGAGATGTTCTGAACGCCTTACCTTGACTGCGGGTTGGGAAAAGCAGTACAGAGAAGAAACGGGAAACGCTATGAAATAGACACGTGTGCGATCGTCAAACGTGACTTTCGACAAAAGGGGTTCACCCCCGACATGAACGCGCTTTCTGGGTAGAGTAGTCAAGCGCTGATGTAATTAACAGAACTGATTTTTAAAATCTGTGATGGGGCAAAGGGGGCTTATGCTCGTTCCCGGGGAAGGCCTATCAAAAAGTACGATCTGCGAGAGACACATCCAGCCCCACTTATACACCTTTAGTCAGAAGTTCAATGAGGCTTACTTCCAAGTAATCCTATCCAACTTTCCAGCACTGATGCAGCCATGCCAACAGGGCGTGCACTGCATCTTGCAATTGGGGGCTAATCACAGAGGCCTCCTCAAGGTAAGTGAACTTTTGTTCTCTTATCTTGGGACTGCATTGCAGCTGCATTAGTGCTGGAAATAGGATTGGACCCTAGGTTGGATAGGATTGGACCATAAGTATGTGCAGCATTTAGCATACCTTAACACCTATCAGGAATTCAAATTGTACTCAGTGAGACTTTCTTCTGAGTAAATATGCCTAGGATCAGGTAGTTAGCTGCAATCCAATGCCCATTTCCCTAAGGCTAAAATATGATGCATACTTTCTGGAAAAGTGAATCTTTTTAAAACTGCCTTAGGTTACATGGCTGCAGTCCCATATATGCTCATTTCAGTCCAGTACTACAGAGCTCAATAATGGTCTTGCCAAAATACTTATCATTATGGAAGATGTTGCTTGTGCATGTTGTTTAATGCAAGGTATGTAGAAGAGTCATTTATAAATCCACTTATATGTAGGTTTTACATTCTGGCTGTATCCTCATCAGTTTGTAATGCTATCTACTGCTCCTAGCCACAGAAAGAGAAGTACGTGTTCCCCTGCCCTGTTTGTGCTTTTGCTTGCTGATTCTCTTCTGCAGTCATGTCCGCTTTATTAAAAAGTAGGGCTGCCTGTCATTCAGTTAAGACAAATTTTAGTCTCTCCAACTAGATGAGTGACGGCAAATCCACCATAAGTTTTGACAGCATAATCCCGGGCATGTTTACTCAGAAGTCCCCAATGAGTTCACTGGAAGTTGCTCCCAGGTAAATATGTACTTTATAGGATTGTAGTCTTACAATCCTATACATGTTCACTTGGAAGTAAGTCCCACTGGGTTCAATGGGAAGGGGGGCTCAATCCTAATCAATTTTCCAGCACTGACATAGCTGTGCCTGAATGGAGCATGTGCTGCATCCTGCAGTGGAACAGTAGTCACGGAGGCCTCCTCAAGGTAAGGGAATGTTTGTCCCCTTACCCCAGAGCTGGAAAATTGATTAGGATTGCATCCGTACTTCCAGATAAGTGTGCCTATGACTGCAGCCCTGGACTTTTTATTGTTAAAAACAGAGGGGAGCAATGGTGTTGGGGGAAGGGGGAGACCTCTTCTCCCAAGGGGTCATTTCAACTACAAATCAAATGTTCACAGTTGCTCTTAGCTGCATAGAGGGCAGAACATGTGCAAAAGCACTTCTGTGCAAATAGCAGTTTCAGTGATGCAATTGAAGTCAATGAAGCAGTTAAATCGCCACTCCTTCAGCACTACAGTCCCAGTCCAAATCCCTCCCACACACCACTTTTATCCACACAAAAAGACAAGAAGAGTTCCAATCTCAGGTCTTCAATGTCATGTCTAGCTTACCTTTTACTCATGCATTTTAGTCTGTCAGTTAAGTCACTATAAATTTGCATACCAAGAACTAAAGAAAAAAACCCACACTGCCTTTGTGTTTAGATGGAATGCATGCATTGCAACCAGCATCATCCTGGAAGAGATCCTTCCCCATTTATCTCACCCAGGACAGAATTTTTCTTTTAAGATGCAGGTTGTTTGACATCTGCAGTTTTTAGAAGTACTTGTATGAAAAACAATTAAAATCAGCTTCCAGTTGTCAGCCGAGTCCTAACCTAGACTAATGCTGGTGATGCACCGGACTAAGGTGCAGTTCTCTGCAACACCAGACTAGGGTGTAGCGCTCTGTGACACCAAGTAAGTAAGCAGCAGCACCACTTGCACCCTCCCATCAGCTTCACATCAGCCCTGGAACCAAAAGGAATGCCCAACAGAGCAGGCAAGCTGCTGCCTGCTGGGGGAGAGCAAGGAGAGGCAGGAGAGATGGGGCAAATCAAGCTCAGGTGCATGCCAAATCCAGTCTCCCTTCCTGGACCTGAAAGCCCAACATGAGGCTTCTTGGACTTGCGCTGGCCAGTTGGCTGGTGCAAATCCAAGTAGTCCTATTATAGAGGCGGGAGCTTCACAACAGGGTAAGGAGACAAATGTCCCCTTATTCTGAGGATACCTCCAGCCTGCTCCTTCCCAGCGCTGGATACAGTGTGGACATAGGGACATAGTTCCTCAGCAGTTAGGATTGGGCTGTAAGTGGGTCACCTTTTTAATAAATCATAATCTCTATTGCTTGAAATATTGCTTGGAAAAAAGCCATGTAAAAATATAAGACTTCACTGCAGTACTGTAGCTACCTAGGGGGCGGAGGGTGGGGCACCCCAAGTGCAACCCTCTGGAGGGGTGTCAACCTGAAGACCCCAAATTTTGAAAATTGCTGTTTTAAGGAATAATACCATCATGTTATATATCATTTGGATGTGAAATTTCACAAGGCATTCAATGGAAACGCTCTGAGTATACTATCTTCATTCTATCAAACGTTATGGTCAAAAAACAAAAATCCAACTGTCTTATATAACATTATGTATGATGGCTGGGATGTGGTGGCACTGCGGGTCAAACCACTGTCCTGCTGAGCTTTCTGACTAGAAGGTTGGGAGTTGAAGACCACGCAATGGAGTGAGTTCCTGTTGCTTGTCCCAGCTCCTGCCAACCTAGCAGTTTGAAAGCATGTAAAAATGCAAGTAGATAAATAGGTACCACTTCGGTGGGAAGGTAATGGCGTTCCGTGCGCTACAGCGTATAGTCGTGCTGGCCACATGACCACTGAAGCTTGTCCTCAGACAAATGGCAGCTCTTTGGCTTAGAAATGGAGATGAGTACCGCTCCCTACTGTCGGTCATGACTAGACCATTCGATTGTGGGGAAACCTTTACCTTTTTATGATGGCTACATTGAACCTCCAGATTCAGGAGACGAATGTCACTATGTGCAGAGGAACAACAGCAGGAGAGGGCATTGATGTTCATCCATTGCTTTTGGGAAAATATTAACTGCATTTATTTTCTGGTCATTATTATTATTTCATGTCATGACTATTACTATCTCTCAGCCTTGCCTACTTCATTGTTGTGAGGACAAAAGGGGAGGAAACATGCACACCATACTGAGCTCCTTGGAGAAAGGGTGTATAAAATGTGAAAAATATAAATATAACTAAATGGTTTTGTTGTATGGAGGTGTCAAAATTTATGAGCACTTGATGCCAAATGACCTAGCTATACCACTGCTTCACTGTGCTTTTTGTGGAGCAAAGTCCTATGGTCCTTTCCTGCCCACCCTCCATCCTTATGAAAGCATCATTGCTTTTCTCTGTAATGTAATGTGTCAAAATGCCAAATCATTCAAAACCTACACATCCTACCCAGCTTACACCCCAATCCTAACTAGGTTTTATGACTGTGGAACAAAAGTTCTACTGTTGTAAAAGGTCATTTCAGAACTGCTGCTGCAAACAGCAATAGTGTCAGCGGCCTTCTAGAGCCGCTGACTACATGCTGGACTGGAGGTAAGCCAGTATGAAGGTGGGTGGTGGGAGGAATGGAATGTCTGGGCAGGGAGGGGTGGGCAGAAGAAGAGGAGAAGGAAGGGTGGATATGGTGGCAGCAACTTGCAAAATTATCATACCTAACCCATTCTTTTTCCTGTTCCAAATCCCTTACTCTCCTTAGACCTACACCAGCAAAATGTCTGCCACATATCTGGGAAAGCCATTGGGGCCAGTGGCGTAGCTACCTACGGGGTGGGGGTGCAGCATCCCAGGTGCCAGCCTCAGGTGGGGTGTCACCACTGAACCCCAAATTTCAAAAATTGCAATTTATGGAATACTACTATCATGCACTGGATGTGAAATTTCACGTGCAATTGAACGGGAAAAAACCTGAGTGTAACATCCATATTCCAATAAAATGACCAAAAAACTAAAATCCAAAACTAAAATTCCTTTTGTAAAAATTGTGGTTTTTAAAATCACGGTTTTAAGGAATAATACCATCATGCTGTATATTTTGGGATGCGGAATTTCACCAGGAGTTCAATGAACAAACCCAGAGTGTAATATATTCTCGCAAAAGATACGGCCAAAAAAGAGAAACCTAAAATACAGGTGTCTTATGCAGGGCTGTCAAACATATCGCCCTTGGGCCTGCATGATGAGCCCACAAATTTTGTCAGGGTGGGTGTCAAAAATTTATGGGCCCCGGGTGCAAAATGATCTAGCTATGCCACCGATTGGGGCAGTAGAGGTTTGCCCCAGGGTAAGGGAACAAATGTTTCCTTACCTCAAAGAGACCTCCATGACTGTATCCCCATCTCCCACAGAATGCAGTGCGCAGTCTGTTGGCATGGATGCATCAGCAGGGGAATTTTAGTTAAGATTGAGTTGTAAGATCACTTGAAGAGACCAATCCCCTAATTTTTTTTTACTGTCTTCAGCAATGAAGATGTTGTTTTTGGATGGGAGATGGAATGTCAGGCTGTAAAAAAAAAATTGAAATATTGTGGTTTAGATTAGCCTGCCTATGTAAGCCACCGTGGGCATTTGCTTTGGCATGGGAAAGGCGGGATATAAGTTCTTCAAATACATAAACAAATTATTGATCAGCATCCATGGCCCAGTTCTTCATGATCATAGGCATGTATGTTGACCAACACTCCATTGTATTTATTGAGAATGTGAGTTTACAGGGCCATTGCATGAAACCAGCATTTATTGACAGACACCGAGCATGTGATAAGCAGGAGGAGGAAGGGCACATGTATAGGAAACACATAATGATTATTTCTGGGACAGCTGACAGTGAAATGAAATCAAATGCAATAGAAGTGTTGATGTAAATGAAGCTTTGGTTTAGAATAATAGGAAATGCAAATAAGTATCTGTTGTGAAAATAACCAAAGAACTGTTATTCTTAGTTATGCACAGCTGAGTTATGTAAAGCTGTGAAAGGAAAGAAATGGTCTTCTAACATTTTTTGTTATCTACCACTGTTAGTTGCAGTGTTCAGGGTGTGTCCACCATCTGGAAGGGGTATTGAATACTGTGACTGCTTCCTTCTCCCCATCCTGTCCATGACTCTGCTGAGGCTACACTGGCATGGGCATGCATCAACACTGAGATATGTCCACTGATAGGGCATCAATGGCAGGGTTTTTGCTCCACCAGTGCCTGAGGGGGTGCCACATCCTATGCCACTTGAGCAGCTTTTGGGGAGAATAGAATTGGTCTGCCCA
Source organism: Lerista edwardsae (assembly GCA_029204185.1). Lineage (NCBI taxonomy): Eukaryota > Metazoa > Chordata > Lepidosauria > Squamata > Scincidae > Lerista > Lerista edwardsae. The sequence goes on from JAJKFI010000031.1 coordinate 11,313,530, forward strand.
AAATGTAAACAAATACTGTAATATGGTTAAAGCATTTATTTATTTTTCCCTGTGCATTCAGCAGTCTCATTATTGCATGCAATAGATCAGGTTGAATCTTAGTAAGAATTATTTAACCTATCATGAAGTGTTATACATCAATGCCAGCTTAAAATCTAGCATAAATTGTTGATTTACATGGTGTGAAGGTAGTGTGCTTAATGTTTATTTAATCTTCTTCCTGTAGTTATGCAAAGATTTATCTTTCCCATCAACAACAAGGTTTAGCAAATGTGCATGACAGCACAAAAACATTTATAACAGGAAATGCAGCAACAAACAGTAAAAGAGAATCTGCAAAACCAACATATGCCCCCTGCTTAGTGTCTTAATCATCCAATGGTATTTTAATACCCAATGCTCCCAAATAAACTTGAAATGAACAATTAGAAATGTATATGATACATTTCTTTGATCAGAGGGGACACTGACTCAGAATTAATGAAGAGTTCTGTGCATAAATCAACTGCATGAAACGTTGTGCTTGTATGATTGTATTTCATGGTGAAAAATGAGGATGGCCACTATTTATTTCCAAGGACCAATACACCATTAGTAACATTTAAACATTGTAAAGAACTTGCTATCTTAACTAGTGATATTTCCAGTTTTCTAAAGTTCATAATCACCTGCTACAAATATGACTTCTCCAGATTTTAATGCATAGATGTATTCTGAATTGTCACTTTTCTGATAAGTTATTTTTAGTTCAGAGTGTAAAATGAGATTCTGAGCATGCACAGTCAATGTTCAGAGCAGGAGCCCAAAGCCAGCTATCCTGCATATTCACGTACCTCTGACTTTCACTGAAACGCTCATTAATCACTGTAAAACAACATGAACTACAAAGCTAGCTCCTTTGTGGATGCATGCACAGCAGTTGTGTAATGTTAGCCATTACCGTCAATGAATCTCTATGTGACTGGACTACTTAACCAAGCAGCCTTTTGTTTAGTATCTAGCAGCCCAATCTTATAAAGTACTTACCAGGGAGAACCACCCATTCCTTATAAAGTACTTACCAAGGAGAGCCAGTTCCTCCTTTTTGATGGTGCTGACTGCTGTAAAAGTGGTGCTGACTGATCATCACAAAAGGTCTCCATCAGTGATTGCTCCTTTACCAAGATGAAACCTCTGCAACTACCCCCTTCTACCATAGGATGCAGCAGTCGCCATTTTGACATCGCTGTGTTAGTAGAGATGGAAAGAATAGGATTGGGCTCTTATTTTTATTTTCTCTTTGGCCAATTTTCTCTACTATTTCCTGTAAAAATTGTACATGGTTGTTGGGTCAACCACACCTAAAAATAACTCTTGTCCATGGTTTTTGTTTTGGCTTAAACAGGCCAAATGTCTAACTTTACTGGGGAAAAATGTGGGATAAAATTCTTATAAATGAATAAATAACTGTCTCTGCTATGGTAAAATGATGGGGCACATTCACATTTCATTATCAGAGAGCATGTACGAACATTACAAACTAGAAGAGAATTACCAAACTGATTTCTAATTTTGCTGAGGGGAGTTCACCAAACACCAAGCTAGAGAAACCTAAATTGCCTTCTAAGACCCTACGCCAGCTTACAAATTAGTTCATTGGCACATTCAGATAACCCTTTTTTCAATCCTTTACACTCTCACGGGTGTAAGTTAATTATCATTTTTCTCTCTCTCTCGGAGTGTAACCGTCTTGCAAGTTCCTGTTAAATTATGTCCTCAGCACTGTTTAAGCTGTGAGATGGTTGCTTCCTAACCCATATAACAAAACTCACTTGTCCCATACATATATATGACAAAGTTAACCAGCCAAGAAACCGACTTTTCCTTTGATTCATATAAATGAAGTCATTCATATGAATGACAGAAGTTCATGAATCACAGAAAAAGTTGATTTCTTCACTGGTGAACTTTGTCATTTGCTCATGATATCCGAAAGGCGTCTTTAGCTTGTTGGCAGGATTGACATAGCCACTCTCCTGGAACGTAAACTGTAGTCCATAGAAAATACTGTATCTGTCAAAAAGGTTTCCTAAGTGGTTTGGAAAATTTTATTTCCAGCTCCACCTTTTTTACTACTATGGGTTCCTTTTGAGCAAGATCCCAACACACACACGCACACTTAAGATAAAAGAGTTCATTTAAGAGCCATACTGACACTACAAAAAAAAGAAATCAACATTCTCTCACCACCAACATAGTGGTGAAAACAAAATTTTATGCTCTTCAGCAGACCGCATGCACATAAAACAAAATAAATAACCTATCTCAATTATCTTACATCATTAGCATAGGTCAGTTGTTAATCTACTCTCACTTGTTCTGCTCCAAGATACAGTATTTCCAACTGGATCACACTGTGGTGAGCTGACCTCGGGTTGAGCCCTCATCCCATTTTTATATAGATCTTAGTCTCTACCCTCTTTTCAACATACACTCATAGTCTTTCCTCTACACAGCAGATGCTGACTATCATCATTCTCCCAGGTGGCAATCATTTACCTTAATTCTCTTCTCCTGCCCATACAGTCAGTCAGGACTAGACAATTTGGTCGTGGGGAAACCTTTACCTTTATACAGTGATAGCATAATAATCAACCATTGGAGCCTGCTGCAGCCTTCAGGACATAAAGGGGCTATTCCCACCAATGCTAACTTTATTTAACAGAGGCACCTGAGATGGTCAAGGGGACTTCATATATGGTCTTAAGGCCATAGCACAATCTTGCATCTCAGATGCTACAGCATATGCAAGGTGCTCCCGATATATATTTAATAACTATTCATTTGACAGAACATTTTCTCCTGAGTTTCAAGAGTGGCAGTACTTTGCTTTTCTATTTCTGTTTAATTTTCACTCAGTTAGAAAGCAGTCTTATGCTTGGCATGGTAACATCCTTGTAAATGCAATAACAAAAGGCAGTTGAGTCCCCTTTAACCCATAACAAGTCAAAATGCTCAGAAATGATTTGCTTCACCAGTGAACACAGATGGTGCCCTCAGTTCTGGTTTTAGTACATGGAACTTGACACAAACTAGGAAGGCAACATCTGCATACAGCTCATTACCATTTAATCATCTTCTACAAAGCAGTTTCTTCCCCAAGTGTCAGTGCATTTATTTTGGGGTAGCTCAGAGACAGACCATTGTCTGTTGTCAATTCTATCTTCATTATCTATATAAAAATGGACATGGGTGTGTGTGTGTGTGTGTGTGTGTGTATGTTATGCATAGGCTTCCCCACGCCTTGACCGAGTGCCACGAAACTTGGCACACACGTACCTTGCAGCCTGGAAGGAAACACTGCGGGGGTCAGACCCCCCTACAGCCCCCGGTTTTTCGGGGAGGGGGGCTAGAACGTCCAGACCAAGGGGATTGCATTGGACTAGAGGTCTGCTGCCACCCTGTGGTCACAAGCGATTCTGCAGGTTCTGTGATACACAGGGACTAATCCAAAGCGAAAGTGAAACTGATGTGCACTGCCTGAGTGGCAAAGAGTTGCAAATGATCCAGAGAGTTCCAGCACCCAGTCGGATCTGAGAGGGACCTATTTCCAGAGGGCTAATTCAGTGAGTGTGACAATTTCATTACGCTCCTTTGCTTGCTTCTGTCCCTGTATTCATTCCTTCTCCTAATAGAGGCTGGGGATACTTTGTCCCCCGGGCAACGCCGGGTAACAAAAGGCTAGTGAATAATAATAGTGAAGCAGATACTTGGAAAATACAACATTGATGCCAGGGAACACACAATGAGAGGTATCCACACTTTCATTTACTTCAGAACAAGAAGCTTTCTTCAGAATAAGGAGTTGCTCTTGAGTAATACATCCTTGCTTCATAGGAAACTATAGATGCTACTCAACTTGTTTAACAGTCAGCCCGATCTTATTTAAATTCCTGTGCGGCAATGCAGTATACCTGGAGCAGCTTCTGCTGCATCCTGCAGGGGATTTTCTGCTGCTGAAGGTAAAGGGGTAAGGGGACATTTGTCCCATAGCCCCAGGGTGAGCTCCAGCAGTTGCTATGGGGCAACTCAGACCTCTACCATCTCAATCGCTGACGTACGTCCGCATTGCTCCACGAAGACGGATCATGCCTGGGAATTGAATCAGGATTTGTCATGCACCACAGCCACCGATCCCACCCACTCCCAGGCCTGAAGCATCCTCCTACCCATACCCTTCACCACCCTGTTCTGCCACCTCCCAACCTGTTCAAACTTCTCCCTTCACTCCCCTGTGCAGGCTTGCCTGCTTTGGCCAGCATTTGGGGGGCCACCAGTGTGCACTGGCCTTCTGGCAGGCCTGCAGCATGCGTCAGCTGAGGCTGCTTTGTGACAGCTTTAACGCTTCCACCGGCTCAATGCTAGTTACACCGGCTGGGGAAAGGGTTCGGGTTGGGCCCTGTACTAGAAGGATAATTATCACACTGATGTCATGTTTGCTTCATTTTTCAAGGCAATTTGATGACAACTAATCAGAACTTTCCCCATTCTGTGTTCTTTTTTTTTTTTTTTTTTTTTTTTGTGATATGCAGGTAACCCAATCTGACAACCAATCCAAACCGTTCTTATTTGAAAGTCCTCAGTATCCATGGGATGTTCCTTTATTATGCTTAGGATTGCAGCCTAAAACTGGACTTTGAGTGCCCATTCAACGGCCTTTAATACTAAACAATATTGAAGTAGGAGGAAATCAAGCCAATGAGACCATTTCTCCAGGCCCCTGTCCCTTTAAGCTCAGGGACTGTTAATTTGAGGTTTCGTTTCCCAGTGTGCTTTCCCATCCTGATATGATCCTGATATGTCCCGAAGGACAGAGTTCTTCCCAGCCCAACTCCCTCGATCCTAGCTGGCCCGGGATCCCCTCTCTGTGGCTTACCAAGGAACCATCAATGGAAAAGAATGCCAGCTGGACTTTGATGTTGTAGAAAGAGAAATACATTTTACTCATGTGTAGGACATCAGTAAAACGGACACAAGTGCAATACGCCTCCAAGTTGACCACAGAACTGGGTACATCTGGGTTTGGTCAGTTATACAGTTGAACATGCAAATGTGGAATTGGCAACAACAAATAATAACATTGGCAACTTGCTATTGGCAATTTTGGTGATGTGAGACATCTGATTGGTGGTCCTTTTTTGCTGCTGATCCTCCTCCCCTCCAGTGTGACCCCAACCAAGGGTCAGGGAAGGGGAAGGAGAAGTGATTACAACGGGTGGTCAAATACATTTAGCAGAAACAATGGCACCAATATTAAGAAAAAATTACAATAGGGTTGGCACATTTAGCCACAAGTGTTTGACACATTTGATTGCTTGATACAACAGTTATTGATGTGGTAAGTACTAACACAGGAAGATGCAAACTTTAAGAGTTAGAATCTTCCCCTCCCTACCTTGACCCAATCATCTGGATAAAAAGCTACTCTGGAGTGGCCGGAAGGGAGATTGCATTTGAATAGTACAGTAGTAGTGATAAGATTGACAATGGATAAAACTGCTTTATGCTTTCCCTAAACATATAAAATCACTCTAATGCTCCAGCCTTTTCTGTTGCTGCTTTAAACTTTGGAGGGGAAACCTTTTGGCTTAGTCCAAAAAAGACTTTCCAGGTTATTTTAGCTCCTGGGCAGATTAGAATAGAATTAGGCAGAAATTGTCCTTACTATGCTTTTTTTGTTTGATATCCAGATTTGCATTACAAGACCCTGAGGGAAGGGAGACATTTGAATGTCCCTTGGCACCAATTCTTAATGGTTTGCATTGTCTGCATTATCTTGTGCTATCTCCCGAGGATCACCTCTGTGACCTCCTTGCAAGAGAGCAGCTCAGAACTCCCAGGATGAAATCCAAAATGGAGTCAGACCTGTCCACGTTTAAGGGTAGGAGAGGATGTTTTCAGCACTGCCCTCCCCTCGATGGGGTCCATACCTGTTCCCATCACATCCTGGTCTTACCCCTTCACCTTTCCAGGTCCTGTAAAGTGCATCTGGTTACACCTCCATCTGACCATCATGAGCATAGCAATTACAAGTATTACCTATAGGCAGAGATGTCACCTACTCCCCAGTAGACGGTTCGCTGGGCGGGAGTAGGAGTGATTGACAGCACGTCGTTTCACTTCCGGTATCTTCGCGCGCCCCGCGCGGCTTTCCCTCGCCTCGGAGGGGGCGCCTGCTCGCCCAGGCACCCAGCGCCCCCCC
>JAJKFI010000031.1:11324770-11344699 GCA_029204185.1 Lerista edwardsae
GCCTTGGGTGCCTTCGGGCACAATAAGGCGGGGTAAAAATCTAATAATAAATAAATAAAATAAATAAATATAGTAGATAAAGGTAAAAAGCTTCTGTTAGGAAGAAGGTTGCAACCCTAATTAAAGAATTCAAGGATCATTTATAGTCTAGTATACTTGTCAAAAAGATAAGAGTCTTTCTCTTAAACAATTATTTTGATTGAGGAAGTCACATTCCTTGTGAAGTTATTACATGAAAAAGCAGAAAATGGGTTTATTTTCTATTCCTTACTGCCTGATCCCCGTTTCCCTACAAATAAGGAAGGAGGCAATTATTGTATGTCTGCAACTCAAGGATCAGACTTGACAAATGGATCAACAAAATAATGCAGAAATATTAATGTAATGAAGGATATTTTCATTAACCTTACATGCCTATCTAAGTTTGGCTAATTTATTTCATGGTATTATTTCATCTACTGAAGTTCATGCAGGAATGGATGTAGGCAAGTAGGCAAAAAGGATTCAGCTGGATGTGAGCATAGAAAAGAGTTCTCAGCTGGGCAACTCACTGAAGGTTTGGTGGTTGCTCAATGGCAAACAGGTGTGGCTTGCCAAACTCATCAAAAGAGAAAGACCAATTAAACCACAAAGTTAAGAGTGCACTAGCAGAGCAAGAAAAGTTAATCAGAATTAATGTTCACACGTGTTCTTGGAGACATCTCATTGATCAATGAATAAGGTACACCGAGAAGATATATAGAAGGCCAACTCTTTTCTACTGTATGCATTAAAAAGCACGCACTTAGGTTAACTTTGTGTCTCTTGAGTGCTGACTGCTCTACTAAATCATCGGGTCTGTAATACAAGGCAGCCAAAATTTGGAACAGAGAGAATTCTGGGAGCACTGTGGCAAGAAGGTTCATCTGGAACATTCTTGCAAACCACTTTTTCCCCTTAAATTGAACTTTGATTTTTGTATACATTTTAGGGGCAAACTAAGCATGACTTTAAACACATGATTTGACCTTATCCATATGCACATGCACATGCACACAGAGGGCCAAACATTTAATCTCTCAGGCTGTGGGCCAGACTAGACATGGCATGAGAAAGCCATGCACAGTATCGCCTACATTTATTTATTGCAGATTGGAACTATGATACTAGAATGGGGAAGGTTAACAGGTACCCATATTATAATCTGTATTTTGTTGGTGCCCAATTGGGGCAAATACTGGTTTCAGAAGGAGGATTGTGGTTAGAAAAGCAGCACATGGAAAAGGGTTAAAAAAAAGACTCACTTAGTACTATGGTCCAGATCTGAATTGTTCCTACTTCCACATCCCCAATGAATACTTTGTAAAATAAGAACAGTCATTTTTCCTTAGGATCATCACAACCATCTACATTTTTTTCAGACTTTGGACAATATCACATTTAGAACCCGATCTATTGGGCCCCAGAGCTGGCACTGGGTATTGCAAACATGCCATGAGACATGTTTGTGCTACCCTGTGAGTAAACAATGCTGGCAGGGAAACCTGTGCTGCCCTGTTGATGCTGCAGAGGAAGCCCTCACCATTGGCGGAGAGGAGGTGAGAACCAGGTGGCTTGAGGGCATGGGGAGGGTAGCGGGATGACATGGGGGGGCATTTCTGTGCTGGGGAAGGGTGGAGAGAGGGTGGAATGTGGGATGAGACCCGCACAGACAGCCTCCACCGAGTCCTAATCCCCTTGTCATGCTAGGAAGTCTGACATGGAGCTTTTCAAATCTGTGCCAGCAACTAGCCCTATTGTGGAGGCTGGGACTTTACTTGGGGTAAGGGGACTTGGGGTAAGCAGAGACCTTCAGCAGCTTTCCTGGCCCTACAGAATACAGCGGCAGCCATTTCAGCATTGCTGTATTGTCCGATGCCAGAAAACGTAGGTTTGGGCTGCCTACAGCAGAATGGAAGGCATGTATCTTCTGTCCCCACTTTTTTTTGGAGGGTGAAAAATACCCATCCAGGAGGTTATACTACCTATTTAGCATCTGCTGACTCCCTGCCTAATGAAAAAGCTGAATTAATTTCTGCCATTGCCAAATATCAAAATGCTACCATGTTTTCTCTGCCTTACATGGAAATTCTAAGTCACAGGTGCACATCTGTGTAGACCCAGACCCAGTTAGGGCAGAAAGGTCTTACCCCTGGGCAAGGCCACATATGCTCCTTTACCCCAAGGAGACCTCTGGGACTCCCTCCACCCAGGGGATGCAGCACACACTCAGATGATTTAATTTTATTTGAACACAGTTTAATTAAAATATAATTAACATCTATACATTTTGAGTGTGCCCAATGGCTTTAACATGCTTTCTTCTACTGATTCTTAGAGCACCAGTGACTGTTTGAAGCTCCTCACCTGAAAAAGATGCTCCATTTACTTCACTGACAGTAGCCAATAAAGTCACAGATTCCATTCTCTGGATTATGGTTAAAGAGTCCAAGGCTGAGGTGACATTTGAATCTAGGGACAAATCTTATTTATTCCACCGCAACTGATGGCCCTTGAGCTAAGTTTGAAGTTTCATGTGGCACATTAGTGAATAGTTAATTTACGTGGTGTTGTCTTGCCCATGGGAAATAAACAGAAGACAGTCAAAAATGACATACAGTGAAGCTACCATTATATGTTTTCAGAGAGATCCGTACACGCTATTCCTTTGAACAATGGTAAAATATGTACAAAATGCAGACAGCAAATTCCCTCTGTAGTTCTTGAAACACAATAAAACAGTGCAGTGAATAAGATTTACAACTTTATGGATTTATCTGATCAGCTTGCATCCAGCATGAACACACCCAAATGCAATGTACATAAAATACTTACTGAATATCATTAGAATCTGCATCAAACTGGAACACAGTTGTGAAATAGATTAGAGGGGAACTTTGCAGCAGGAGCTAGAACAGCACAATATGATGTGCACAGTGATTTTCACTTCAACAAAACAAAGTTATTTGTTCCATCTCTCTCTCTCTCTCCGCTACTGTGCCTAATGGAGAAAAAAATTGTTACATGGCCTTATCTTAAAGACTGGCTGTTCCAGCAGACAAATTTTTGAAAAGGGCGTACTTCCTACTCAGTAATATTACATTGGCATTGCTGCAAAATGACTAGCGTTACTGAAGATAGACCATGGATGCAAACATTTGCGATCAAAATGTACATGTATCATTCCAGGATAGAATATGGAAATGTGGATGCATGCTATTCCAAAATATATAAAAGGTAAAGGTTTCCCCACGACTGAATGGTCTAGTCGTGACTAACTGTAGGGGGTGGTGCTCATCTCCGTTTCTAAGCTTGTAGAGCCAGAGTTTGTCCGAGGACAAGCTTTCAAACTGCTAGGTTGGCAGGAGCTGGGACAAGCAACAGGAGCTCACTTCATTGCGTGGATCTGAGCAGCCCCATAGGGCTGGCTGGGGCTTACATGGGTGCAAGGGGAAAACTTCCCCTTGTCCTGAGCTTTGCTGCTGCTGCCTCCTAATGGACTTCAGGATACAGCTCTGCTATTTTGGCCTTACTATGTTGGCCTTACTTAGGATTGGGCTGTGAGTGAATGTTAACAGGAAGCATCCTGCTTCCTGTTAATGTTCTGCCTGGAATATTGATCAGTATTATTTGCTTCAGTAGTTGTTAGGCACTCGACAATACGTAGTCTCTCTTTTATGAAAAAGATACAATGAATTCAAACAAGTACCAAACCTAAAATAACATTTTAAACGCTGGTTATGACATTGAAAACCACACAAAATATAGAGTTGCTGTGGATGTTGCAAGGGAGATGATATCAGAGGAACGTGCAACTTTGCTTTTTTGTAATATGTAGTGAGGGAACTTGTACGTCTCTGGCACCCACTCATCTGCCTGCATGGCAGTTTGCATAGATGTGCAAATTGTTTGGGCATCCTTTCTCACTGCTTACTCATAATATGCCCATGTTTAGGACAAGAAATCATCTGGCTAATAAATTCTGTATGCCAGAATGTAATATTTTTAACTGAAAAAAATAATGCTTCTGTAAGTTTGTGGAATGGAAACACATTGTAGTGTGTGTGTGTGGGGGGGGAAGCCTCCATGCAAGAAGATTTCAACAGGTAAAAAGAAAATGTAAAGACGAGAACATTATTTTTCAGAGAACCACAGACTAGAACAGTGCTTTTCAGTGATGTTGCCAGAAGCATCTGACTCTCATTGCAGGATGCCTCTTTAAAAATATCCTAACCTAGCAAATAAGCTTCTGCAGACTGTGATGAGTTTAATCATTGTCGTCTTCTACTACTACAACATTTATGAAGCCTCAACACTATGTTACAAGCTGTACAGAGTACAAAACTGACAGTCCTGCCATACAGTGACTAATCGAATTCAAACATGCAAATTCTTTCTCACATGAGGGACTTTAGCTCTACATGGGGCAGTATTCATGTGGAGAATGAAAATGGTGATTGAAGCTGTCCGGAGAGATTGGCTGCAGTTTCTTCATGGCAATTTCTGCATGGTGATACACAATTTTTCAGTTGTTGCAGTGATTATGGGAATAAATAATTAGCTGTGGCTGTTCATGGATAGATGAGTCAGGTCAGGGTGCCTAAGGTAGAAAATATGTTGAATACCTGAATCTGTCCTCTGATCTCTGACTAGAAACCATAGGTAAGCATCCTGTCTGTAGTCACCTCTGGACATGCAGGCTGTGACGTCCTTGCCTTTGCTGCTAAACCTAACATTGCTCCTTTTCCAGTTGTCCAAACCCTCCTAAAGTTGCTTTCTAACATGACTGACAGGAGCAAGCTGACCCAGATCTTGGATATAGGCCCTGGGCTAAGCATAATCTTATCAGACCTCTCCCCGTTTGCTTTCAGCAGTCTGTAGTCTGAAGTGTGACATAACGAGGGACTGGTTATTGGATGGATCTTGTCCCAAAGGCCTATCTATTGTTACGTTTCAGCATATCAAAATTGAGGCACTGGATATACTAATTTAACTCAACCGTTGGGAAAATTCATTGTGATTTCCATGGCATGTAACCCACCCCTGCCAACCAAACTAATTAAAACTTCTTTGTGCAATCATTTTTCTTTGAAATGTATCCCCTGAAGACAGTCTACCACTGTTGATTTACAGAAGAGTTTTTTTCCAAACTAACACTCAGTTTTCATGCAGTGCCACTTCTTCATGAAGGCACTCGAACGGCACAAGCCTACCCCCCCCCTTCCCAAGCTGGCACAAGTCACTTGCGCCGGCTCACAACTGTTGCAAATGTGCCATAAAGCATATTTGTGACTACTCAGGAGAAGACTAGGCCAGCACATGAATGAGCACATGAACCACACTGGGAGCGCAATCCTAAACTGGAGTTAGGCCGGCATAAGCTAAACCAGCAAAGTTTGGCCAGCACAAGGGCCACCATAAATGGCCAGGGAGAATGGCTCACATCTGTGTGCTGGCCTCTCGGACTCCGAGAGTGGTCCAAACATACTTGATGGTGTCCCTTGTGCTGGCCAAACTTTGCTGGCTCAGTTTATGCTGGCCTAACAGTTTAGGATTCCGCCCTTGGACAGAGTGAGTTTGCCCTGGTTTGGGCAGGCTGGCACAGGGTGTTGGAGAGGGCGACGAGAGGACATTCTAGAGCAGAGATGGGGCATTTGTGGGCAGACTGAGAGGCAGATCAGACCTGGGAGGAGGGTGGGACTCGCCTGGGTGACCTAGGCTCAATCCTAACCCCCATCCCGCCTGATTGGCCTTACACAGACTGCTTGCCTGCAAAATCGCAGGAGCAGATCCAAGTAGCCCTGTTGGGCGGGCTGGCATGCCACATGAGGTAAGGGGACTAAAATCCTCTTATTCCACGTTGCACCCAAGCCCCCCTTCTCACCTGCACTGGATACGGCACAGGTTTGTTTGCCTGCCTGTTCCACTGCAGTTACGATTGTGCTCTTTATTACATTTCTGTGGATTTTTCTATCTTTATTCTTTGAGGTTTGATAGATTATTTTTCTAGAGCCAGTGGTGCGGCACTTTTAACCTCTCTGTGATAAGAGTTACCCAACCTCAATCCTTCATATCTTGTTTTCATCAGAATTTTTTTTAAGCCCTTTCTATTAAAGACTGGCAGTAATGGGGGTGGGTAGGTGGAAAAAGTACAGTATAGAGTTCTTGAGAATGTTTCTTGATTTTGATCTAAGGAACTGATATAAACAAGCATGCAAAAAATGAATGCTGACATTATCTCCAGCATAAATTATGCATTAAACAAGACAATCTTTGCAGAGCTGAAAGGATTGACTTATGACTCTGTATACCTGTATCCTGTTACAACAAGCAAATTTGGATGATTATTATTTTAATACATTATTTTACGGACTATTAATATGTCACAATTCATTCTGGACCATGTTAGAGACCATGAAGTGACCATGTCACTCCATCCCACAATATGGTATTGGCACATGGAACCCTCAAGAAGATTCAGGAGCCCCATTCAACTTAATGGAGTAGACATGCATAGGATTACATTGCAATGTATGGTACCAAAGGTTTTCTGGAAAAGGTGAGTTTTCAGGATAGATTTAAAGGCTGTGAGTGAGGGTGGATCCCTTGGGTGTTCAATGTGGCTGTTTCAGGGAGATCTATACAGCTGTCAGCACTACAGAATTGTTAAGCCACAGCCAAGCAGTTATTTACAACCCACTTCTTTTCCTCCAAAATCACAGGCACACAACATTGATATCACATTTCCTTGTAACAGAAGGGGAAGCTGTATGGCAGATTTAGAACTGGGAACAACTAAACCCGGTGGTAGTCCCAAAAGGCAAGCACCCACCCTTAAATCACATTTCTCCAGGTCCTTAGAATGTGTGTGTAGGGGGGGGGGAGAAACACCAACAGAGGGAAATTTGCAGAACCAATGAGAGAACTATAGTTATCAAATGAGCAGACTAAGATTTCTAAGGGGCTCTTTACAATGAAGGAACTCAGTCACATGCCATTGGTTTTACTCCCTGCCTCCACACACAAGCCACCAAGCCTTTGGGCAAGATGGATTATAGAGGCAGATGGCATATCCTGTTTCCTGTCCATTTGCATTAATAACACAAGTCACTACCACCTCAGGAATTGTCTTAAAGCCTTCCTGAAACATGTAGGATTACTTCTAGCTGAAATACAGTATGTCCAAGATGTGCATATAATTTTGATGCAGTAACCGCTGCTGGGATGAAGGAAAACATGATTGCATGTTTGGCATTTCTCAAATGAAGGCGTCTTCACCGGCAGCACCATGTACTGTTTTGCAAGCAACTGTGGTCTTATAGACCCCAGAGTCAGCTTCCAATTAAACGTTTTGAAAGACTTCCTTCTTTCCTCACAATAACTTGCTGGACTCAAACAATCCAGAAGAGTAACTGAATATAGGAAAGCAGCATTATGGAGGCATTAACAAGTTCTTCTGGATAACATGCAATTGAATGTTAATCTCAGAATATGGGGAAAATTGGAAGTACGTTTCAGGTTCGATTTAACATCTTAAATTAGTGCAAGTGCATTCGAGCAGAATAATGTTTTCAGAGACCATTAATGCATTTCCTGAAGCTGGCAAGCGCACCCTAAGGAGCAATATGTGGAAATGCCTTCCCAATGTTTCCTTCAGGGTCTTCTGTGCTTCAACTGCCACTCGGAAAGTAAATAAGACCAAGCTTGGGTTCTTCTTTGCAGTTTTGTGCCTCTCACTGAATACGGCCTAGATGAATATAGCCCGTGCATCATTTTCAGTATAAATCAAAACCCTAAAAATGATGCAATTATGACAGCTTCGTTGCTATACTGTTTATATTAAAATATGTATTGTCTGCTTTGTTGCCCCTGGGATAAAATATTGCTTTATTTTGGTGCCATACTAAAGCAAAACATTTTTCGATGCTAGGCACATGTGTCCTTTTAGCACATGTGTCCTTTTTAGCGGAAAGTAGATGGGGAAAGATCTGTCCACATTGGGCTGTAGGGAGGCAGCAGAAGTCTCAGTGTGAAAAGAACCCCAAATCTGTTTGCTGCTTCCTGCAACACACCACTTGATGTGAACTGCATCATTTGCATCTTGGATGGGCTGGCCATTGTATAAGCCACAAAGATCTGTGCTGCTGTGGAAATAAACAAGGTTTCCTTAGTACAAGGGCAAAACATGCCATGTTTTCTAACATTTGCACTGGCTACCAATATCAACTAAGCACCAATAATATTCTAATATAGTACAGAGAGAGAGAGAGAGAGAGAGAGAGTGAGTGAGTGAGTGAGTGAGTGAGTGAGTGTCAGATTGCCACTCAATTAAAGGAATTGTAATCAATTGCTTGTATTATTTTTAAAGACTAACCAGTTAAACAATCTATGGTCCCAACCTAACCGCTGGGATAGTTGGTAGAATAGGCCCCAGGGCCAGCCTTCTTTAGCACCACTGCCAAAGGGGACATCCCTAATTTGGGCAATGGGTGGGTGGTGGTCAAATGGCCTCAGCATTCTTCCTGCCCTAACCTCCTTCACTATTTTACCAAGATCTCAATTCCCTTCAAAGATTCAGGGTTGTTTACCTAAGCTGTCTACTGCTATGACTCATAAGGAATCCGGAAAGCAGATGTAAAGCCTTCCTGCAGATAAATGTCTGCTTTCTTATTGGGATACAGTGCCAGCCATTTGACTAAATCTAATAGCTTGACTGAGCTGTGCCCCCTTTTCTTCCCCCCCCTTTTTGGCCTATTGAACTGGTCTTTGGGATTGAACTTACTGCCCTTTTTCTGGCGCAGGCAGAGTTGGGATGCCGGATGCCACAGGCTCCACAGTTGTGGGGAACTGCGGATGTGGGTCTGGTTGCTGGAGCATGAACGCCTAATACTGACTACTCAGCAGACAAGACTGTTTGTTACCCTACCATGTTTCCCTACCATGCCATTGCCCTACCTGAGCACAAAATAATGTGCCTGCTGTCAGAGCAGTCACCCTGGTTTTGTTTGGCTGGTGATATTATCTGGAGACATAGCTCCATTTGGTGCTTCTTCCAGTTCAGGGCTGGATCTTGGGCCATCCTCATTCAAAAGTTCTCATCATAAGATAGCTAGACAGTTCTAGCATAATCCATGAATACCTGGTGAATTACATTGTGATATTTCACCAGGCCTGGTGCTGTGGTGAGTTGTACCTGCAAGACCAGTGGTATTGAAACTTTTTAGACCGGAACCCACTTTTGAGAATCGCACTTGTGCCAGGATCCACCAGAAGTGATGTCACTAACCTGGAAGTGATGTTGTGGCAGGAAGTGACATCATCAAGCAGGAAGTGCTGTCATTGTAACATAATAAAATGACACTTCTGAAATGCAAACTGGCATTTTTGGACTGCAGCAATTGAAACATCCCTGACAGAAAGCAAGATTAGGACAAAATACCATGTAAAAGCACTGAAAAATAAAAATTTAAAAAACCCTCACTTGAAAATTCAAACTGTTACCACTCACAAAAGGAATATAGCAAGAGTAGGGTCTGCAGTTTCCAAGATGGCTGCTCCCAGCTTTCTGCAACCCACCTGACATCAGGTCGCAACCCACCAAGTGGGTCCCGACAGTGATGTCATGCAGGGGGAACACGGGGGAACTCAATTCCACGAGTTAAAATTAGGGCTGACTCTGCCCACTTCACTCTCCCCCCCTCCCAATTCCTCTGCAAATTGCTTTTCTTCTTGGTTGGCCGGCACTCAGAGGGTTAAAGGGAACAATTCCTAGGGGGGGGTGAAGGCAGTGATGTCATTCAGGGGGAACGGACCAGAACGGGCGTTCCAGATCCTAACGGGCTCCGTGGCTGGTTCCGGATTCCCGACAAGTGCCAATCAAAAGTGAGTTCCTGTTCCTAAATCATTTGAATGACACCACTGGGTCCCGACCCACAGTTTGAAGACAATCCCCTCCCCAATATAGATGAAATAGTGCAAGACAATCCCCTCCCCAATATAGATGAAATAGTCAGAAAGTCAAATGACCCAGCTCCTGTCAATCTTATGCCCGGGAATCAGTTTTTGGTCACATGTAGGCTCACAAAGCTTGGAGACATGGACAAGTTCTTTTTGTAACAGGATGAATACTATCACCTCTGGCCCTCTAGCTAATCTCAAACAAATTCACACTTCACTATTTGTGAAACTAGGTGCCAGTATTTGTTGGGGAAGAAGCTGTTCTGTCCACTGCTATTCATACCCAAACAGAGCACCCCAACAATTAGCCAGCAAACCAGTTGCTTCTTTCCCCTTCCTTGCCTTGCTTAGGTTAGGGGATGTGGCAAATGTCAACCCAAAGGGGAAAGACGAGTGACCCCTTGAAGAAAAAAGCACCTTTTATTTGTAAGTGACACAGAGTGCAATCCTAACCTGGAGTTAGGTTGGCACAGTTATGCCAGCAAAGTTTGGCCAGCCAGCACAAGGGACACCTTAAAGTATGTTTGGACTATTCTCGGAGTCAGAGAGACCAGAACACAGATGCATGCCATCCTCCCTGACCCCAAGAGTGGTCCAAACATGCTTTAAGGTGTCCCTTGTGCTGGCCAAATTTTGCTGGCCTAACTGTGCCGGCCTAACTCCAGGTTAGGATTGCGCTCACGTTTAGGTTTGCATTTCTGCAGATACACGGTCGTGTTTGGACCAGTGCCTCTGCTATTAGGTGTTCAGAGTTCTTGAAAAGTGCCACCATTGCTGTGATTATGCAAACATTTAGAATCCACAAACTTTGAGCAGCTAAAGCCCATGGGTTGTCAGTATTTGCAGGATCACAGCCACTACAGCAGCGGAGGCACTTTTCCAAGAACCAAGATAGGGCAATTCTGCCTCACACCCACACTACAGCCTCTGGAAGAGAGAGGTATGAAACACAGGGTAGAGTCTGGCAGCGCAGGGCTAATATGAACTGAAGTCAAGAGCAAAAAATCTTTGTCCGTCCAACTCTGAGCTTCACTGACTTTTCAGCCCACGATACTGGCTAGCTGCTAGGATACAGATTTTACTGGTAGCACTATAAATAATGGCTGCTTGGCAACCCTACCTGCAGGTTTGTCACATTCAGCTTATAATTGCTGGTAACTAACTAATAGTTGCTGGAGATGGGAATCTCCCCATTCCATTGCAACTCGACATACAGTACCTGTCACCTACTTTTCAGTGCTAAGGATATTAATGAGATATCCTCCTTTCTGCTATATTGAAAGAACTGATGATATGAAAAATAATTCAGGGAATTTAATTTCTTGCCGCCCACTCTGACTTCATGGTTCACACTGGGAAAAAATGCACACAATTCTATGGGTAATCAGAGAAAAAGGAAAGGATCTGAATGACAACAGTTAACAATCCGAGAGAGAGCGAGAGCCCAAAGGGTTACAATTCAAAAGGTGACACATGAAAGGAAAGATACTCATTGAGGATAAATATATCACTGGTTGCTACTAGCAGTATCTGTACGCTATCTCCAGGTTCTGTATGCCTCTGTAACAGGGTAGCAGTGGGGGGGGGGGGGAGAGAGAGAGAGAGAGAGAGAGAGAGAGCAACCCCAACCTGGAGTTAGGCCTGCACAGTTAGGCCAGCAAAGTTTGGCTGGCACAAGAGACACCATAAAGTATATTTGGACCATTCTCGGAGTCAAAGAGGCCAGCACACAGAAGTGGACCATCCTCCCTGACTCAGAGAATGGTCCAAACATGCTTTATGTTGGTCCTTTTGCAGGCTTTGCAGGCCTTATTCCAGGTTAGAATTGTTCCCAGAGAACAGAGAGGGCTTCCTGGAAGCATTTGTTTAATTACTCTGGGAAACAAGGTGCTGGATTAGCTGGGTCTTTGGCCTGATACAGCAGGCTCTCATGTTCTCAAGACAAACATGTAAGGGAAATAGTAAGAATAAAGGGAAATAATAAGAATAAAAGCTCCACAGAAAGAATGAAAAAAAAAGTAAAATTAAAATGAGGGAAAATTAATTCAAATTGATCCAGGAAAACATAAAAAAGGTAATTCTTTGGAAGTCATTTGAACATAGGAAAAGTGGAAGCAGAATGAGGGCACACTCCTAACCAACTTTCCATCACTGACATATATGTGCCAATGGGGCATATGCTGCATCCCTCAGTTGGGGGGGGGGAAGTAGGCCTCCTCAAGGCACGGGAATGTTTGTTCCCTTACCTCCGAGCTGCATTGCCCTTACCCAGTTGCTGGAAAGGTGGCTAGGGTTGTGCCCTGAATGTCATTAGGAAGACAATACCAAAGATAAAGACTGATAAGAAGAACCCTGATGGATCAGGCCAAAGGCTCATCTAGTCCAGCTTCCTATATTCCTCACAGTGGCCCACCAGATGCCTCAGGGAGCACACAAGACAACAAGATATCTGTATCCTGTTGCCATGGCACATACCCATCATAGCTAGTGAGGGACCTTTACTCCATACACCTGTCCAATCTCCTTTTAAAGGTATTTAGGCCAAATGCCATCACCACATCCTGTGGCAAGGAGTTACATAGATTAATTACATGCTGGATAAAGAAATATCTCTTGTCTGTTCTAACTCTCCTGACATCAATTTTAGCAGATGCCCCCTAGTTCTGGTGTTGTGTGATAAGGGAAAAGAATATCTGTCTTTCCATCCCCTGCCTACTTTTGTGCATCATAATCATGTTCCCCCTTTTTTTTCTAAACTTTCATACATAAATGAAATGGTGGTTGAAGGAAGCGAAGGATTTCAGCGCATTGCTGACTGCAGATGGGATGGCAACATCAGGGGAGTGTAAACCGACAACTCCAACACACACACCCCAGCATCTCTTTTTTTTCCGTGGAGTCGTGCCTTACCCCAGAAAGGACTTGAACTTGAGTCAAAATGATTCAGGAATTTCAGGGGTTTGTCACCACCTACCAGTGCTGACTCATGCATGAGTCGAGTGCAGGGGTGTAGACTTGTAAATGACTCATGACTTCAGCCCATCCCTACTAAAACGTTGGAGAACTATTGGTTTTAGTTAGCACTTGCCAGACTCCTGCCCTCGGTCCAGATTCAGTGCAAAGCTGAATTTCTCTCCATCATGCTCAGTGCTCAGTGCTTAACGTTGCTGCTACCATGCTGATCACAAGACACCCAACTGATCTCTGCAGAGTGACCCACTGCGCAATCACGGCACTGATTCTGGGCACAAAATCTGGGCACAAAGCTTCCTGGGACAGTGGACTACAGACGCTACTTCCCTGAGCATCATTTTGTAGATTTGTGATTTTGCATGTGTTCTGCCAAATTCCCTGCTGGGCCTCCCCAAGGGCCCCAATGCCCACACTAGGCTAACTAGTTTCTCCTTCAGAGAGGCCTCAGAGATAGGCAAGAGGGAGGGGGTTCATTCACCCATTGGGCCTCTTCTCTTCCAGCAGCTTTGCTTGGGATCACCGGCTGGCCAGCCTCCTCCAGACTGCCCTCAGCACTGGCTTAGCGCTGAACTACTTTAAATCTAGCACCAACAAACCCCACCAACAAACAATAGGCAGTCAGCTTGCCTAAGCCATAACTGCCTCCTCCACTAGGTGGCTCCAGGGGCGTAGCAGACATACAACAATTCCCAATGGTTATTCCCCAGAATAACCTTACCTTATCCAGTCCAGGAATTCATCCGTCCATCCATCAGTCCTTCAAGCAGTCAGTCCAGCCAGCACTCCATCAGTCAGTCCCAATCCATCCATCCAGCACCTATCAAGGTCCTCTTTTCCAGCACCTACCAAGGTCCTAATCACCCTTCCTTTCATCCAGCTTTGCCAGCACCTATCCAGGTCCTCCCATCCATCACCTTCCCAGGTCCTTTACTGCAGCTGCTGCCTCCAGCTTTATACCAAGGCCAGCCAAGCAGTGGGCAGGTTTTAATTCATCAGCCACACCCATCTGCACCTGTGCTAACCTCCCTTCAGAGCCAGAGCCCTTATCAGCCTGCAGCTGTGTTTCTGCTGCGGGAGTTCTGGGATTAACCCCATAATCCCTGGTTTACCTGGACAAGGGGCCATTGCTGATACCGTTCCCTATCTCCTAGGGGAATTTCCTGCCTTTTCCAATACAGCATGACAAAATGGTAAGCACTGGTCCTAACAGGGAACACTTTTTCAGCTGATAGTGGTTGCAAGTTTGGTGACTGCCATTTTAACTAGTTAGTATACCTGCTTCTGCCATTGTAATCCCTAACAAGCCTAAGAAGGACAATCTGCTATGCTCTTGTCTGGTCTGTGGCCTTCTTATTTCACTACATTCTTTTCAAACAGACCAGTTTTTTCCCATCTCAGCAGGCACTTGATGGCTGGTTCATGTATGTTTCTTCATCCCTTGATGATAGCATCTGAAACATACACTTGCATGAGTGGATGATGGAACATCATATAAATGTAGCATCATAGTAGAATATTGATGTTTTTTAAACTTAACAAGGGCACAAATATTTACTAACTTAAATAGAATATGTTCTCCAACTAATGCAACAATCAAGCGAAGAGTCAACTATAAACATAAAGGACTGTAATTCATTTCTGACATTCTAGTCATTGATAAGAGATCTGACAAACCTTTTTTCCTCAGAAAATATAGGGCAGAAAGCAAGCATGCCTGCCATTGATGTTATTTTTGGCTTCAGTGACTCATATTTCAATCACACAAAAGGCTGTGTAGTTTTCAGCTATGAGATGGAGCAAAATGGTCAAGTGAAAAATAAAATGACATTTCTGCAGTCAGGGCAATTCATTCTCATTTTGTTGTTGCCTCACGATGACTTCATGCTGGTCTCTATGAATGATGTGCATCTTTTCAGATGACAAATCTGAAAAGACAAATGAGCACTAAGTCTTTTGGCAACATAAAACAGCTGTTTAAGAATGACTTCTTGGTGTAATAATCTTGTCGGTGATCTCCAACATTTTTCTGTTGGTAAATCATTTATTTATTGATAACAGAGTATCTTCCAAGAACATAAGCTAAATCAATATCATCAAGATGAATTGGGCGAGGTTCCAGTCCCTTGGGAAGTACAGTTCATTTTCATCAGTGCATTTTTTTGTAATACCAGTGTCTTGTTTTATCTTTGACACTAAATTTTCACTTAGGTGCTTTACTAGCACTCACAGAGTAGTTCACTGCCTGAGAGCACAATCCTAACCTGGAGTTAGGCCGGCACAGCTTGAGCACCAACATGGCAGTGCTGTGTGGAGCCCCTGCATCGGCGCTAAGCGCTCATTTTCGATGCAACCCCATTGCATTGACACGACGCACTTCCTTGGATTGCGCTGAGGATATCCCTGGGAGAAGAGTACATTCATTCCCCTTCCCTGGGGAAAGCCCCGTTGCCCGCAGTGAGGCTTCTCAGCTCCCACCAGCTATTTTGCCAGCAGTGATTCGAGCAGCCCCATGTTGGGCTGCCGGGGCTTCTGCCTGATATAAAATCTGGAGGTGGAAGCCACTGCTGGGACCCACCCCCTTGTGAGGCCGCCCCACCCCTGCACCCGTCCAGGAACTCCCTCCTGCCTCACCCAAAATCCCCGCAATGCTGAGGATGGGTAACTTTACCTCTTGCCGATGTTATATCACCACTTCTGGGCAATGTAGGCAGTGGTGTCATTCAAATGATTTAGGAACAGGAACTCACTTTTGATTGACACTTGTCAGGAACCCGGAACCAGCCACGGAGCCCATTAGGATCCGTTCTGGTCGGTTCCCCCCGAATGACATCACTGCCTTTAACCCTCTGAGTGCCGGCCAACCAAGAAGAAAAGCTCTTTGCGGAGGAATTGAGAGGGGGGAGGAGGGAGAGTGAAGTGGGCGGAGTCAGCCCTAATTTTAACTAGTGGAACTGAGTTCCCCCACATTCCCCCTGCATGACATCACTGAATGTAGGGCTGGTGGTGCAGCAGTGCATACCACTCGCATTAGAAGGGTTCAGGTCTGAACCCTTACTCTGAAGGAATGATATGGACAATGGAAATTAGAAAGTGGGTCCAAGTATTGTGGTGGCAAACATGAGTTTTGGAGATGCATAAACATGAATTAGAGAACAGTGTTCCTGCAGTTCAGATCTGCTTGTCTAATTGACTTCTCTCAGCCACCTTACTTTCTGAGGCACACTTATTGAAAGTCACCCAGTACCATACATTTTCTATTTTTGTAGAGATTTGGATCTTTCACCAGGTAACACTATGGTAATCATTTTTACTTCAATTAAAACCTGCTGTAAGTTACAACTATTAGTTTATCATTTCCATTATCCCTTTCTGAAACAAGTAGAGCTGATTAGATGACATACAAGGCAACAGAAAAGTCAAACCTGACACTTGTCTATCTTCTGCAAGTAGCATGCCACACTCAATTTAATTAAATTGAAGGGCATTTCCTTTGAGCTGTGTAGTTCTGTAATTAATCTACATCTCTGAAATTTGCACGATCCAATCAGCACACTAACTCATTCTGCTTATCTTTATAAATAGCATTTGTCTTTGTATTTGTCATTCAGATATAATTTACCAGGCAGAGTGATTACGGAGTAATTCTTGGCAGCATGAAATATCTCGAAATTGCAATGAGCAAAGTGACTAATTTCTTTCAAAAGTAAAAATAACCTCTTGTGTTTATCAAAGTTAAGCTGTAACCAATACTTCTGGGTTTCTTTGTGTGAAGTATATTGCCTGGAGCATTTTGAGCTTTAACTCTTGCTGAAAACACAGAAATATCCATGTTACACAAGATGATAGGGTATCCAACCAATTATACCTAACTGGATTTTATTTTCTGAAGCAATAAGATTATAATTTAAAATAGTATACCAGGACCAAAGATGAAACAACTTGGGCTACACTCCTATACTCACCTTAGAATAAGTTCCATAAAACTCAGTGGGGCTTACTTACTGCATAGACATGCATAGGATTGTGATGTTTTTTGCCCCCCCTCACTCACACACACACACACTACTGAAATGTGAAAATGAAAACAGGAATACTTTTCAAACAGATACGCAGGAATACATTTCAGTTGGCATAAAAAGAATTTAAAAATGGCCTTCCATATACCTTAGGGTGCAATCCTAACTTGGAGTTAGGCTGGCACAGTTAGGCCAGCAAAGTTTGGCTGGCACAAGGGACACCGTAAAGCCATTTGGACCACTCTTGGAATCAGGGAGGATGGTGCACATCTGTGTGCTGGCCTCTCTGACTACAAGAGTGGTCCAAATACGCTTTACGGTGTCCCTTGTGCCAGCCAAACTTTGCTGGCCTAACTGTGCCGGCCTAACTCCAGGTTAGGAATAATCCCTTAATTATTCTGGAAAATGTGGGGCAGATTTCCTGGGTAGTGGGTTCAGCTGTTAAATCTTTTCCAGAAGTTAAATGCTTTGAGGAATTATGAAGCCACAAGTACATAAGAAGACTTTAGCTTGATCAGACCAGGGGTTCATCAAGTTCAGCGTTCTGTTTCTTATAGTGACCAACAGATGCCACTGGAAAGACCAGGAAAAGGGTGTGACAATAATAGTCTTCCCTTTCTGCTGCTTTTCTCAGCAGTTTATATTCAGGATATACTGTTATGGAACATGGAGGTTCCACATACCCATCAAGACCAATAGATACAGAACAACTTTCTCTCCCTGAATTTTTATAAAGTCCAGGGTTGTTTATGCAAATAGCTTGGGGAACTGAGTAACAAAAATATCACTCACTGACATTTCTCCAATTGAAACTGGCCTCTAAGGGATTTACCATCATTAGTCAAGATAAATCAGTCATCCAGGCATTCATGTCTTACTTTCAGTAAAGATTTGTTAGATTTACCTGTCAGTAGTCATATTCCTTAGAACCCAGTTCTATACATATTTGAAAGTAAGTTTACACAAGTTTAATGAGACTTATTTAAGAACATAAGAACATAAGAAGAGCCCTGCTGGATCAGACCAAAGGCCCATCTAGTCCAGCTTCCTGTATCTCACAGCGGCCCACCAGGTGCCCCAA
The DNA here is from genome assembly GCA_029204185.1 of Lerista edwardsae. Taxonomy (NCBI): domain Eukaryota; kingdom Metazoa; phylum Chordata; class Lepidosauria; order Squamata; family Scincidae; genus Lerista; species Lerista edwardsae. The sequence continues at coordinate 11,342,816 of JAJKFI010000031.1, forward strand.
GGAGGCATGAGACAACAAGATGCTTGCATCCTGTTGCCACTCCCTTGCACCCAGTACTCTGATGCAGCCTACTACTAATGTAAGGAGGCTACAACCCATCATTGCCTATAGCCCACGATGGACTTTTCTTCCAGAAATCTGTCCAATCCCCTCTTAAAGGCATCAAGACCAGATGCCATCACCACCTCCTGTGGCAAAGAGTTCCACAGATTAACTACACATATATGTACACATACATCCAATATTGATAAGGAGCACAGATTTAAAATATGCACAACTCCACCCAAGATGGATGTGCTGATGCCCACATCCATTTCTAGGACTCTCTCTCTCTCTCTCTCTCTCTCTCTCTCTCTCTCTCTCTCTCTCATCACAGTCATGCAAGCCATGTTACTATAGTACAGAGGACCTTGCCTTGCTACTCCATAGTCATACCAGAAGGACATGCCTGGATTCTGCTTCTCCTTCTGTAAAAGTTGTTCATGCCTAGAGTATGAATACAATCTGCATGCTTACAGCCTGGCACTTTGGCTTCCTCCATTGGGCTGCAGCCAGTGTTGGCCAGTTGCAGCTTATTAAGAAACATGGGTGAATTCACACCATAAGCCACATCCTGAGGGCTGAGAGAGAAAGCCAGCCAGTAAGGAGACACATGTGACCTCCTGGATTCTAGCAATCAGTAAGAACATAAGAAGAGCCCTGCTGGATCAGGCCAAAGGCCCATCTAGTCCAGCTTCCTGTATCTCACAGCGGCCCACCAGGTGCCCCAGGGAGGCATGAGACAACAAGATGCTTGCATCCTGTTGCCACTCCCTTGCACCCAGTACTCTGAAGTAGCACACCACCTTTGTAAGGAGGTTGCACAATCCATCATTGCCTATAGCCCACAATGGACCTTTCCTCCAGAAATCTGTCCAATCCCCTCTTAAAGGCATCAAGACCAGATGCCATCACCACCTCCTGTGGCAAAGAGTTCCACAGATTAACTACCTGCTGGGCAAAAAAATACTTCCTTTTATCTGTTTTAACTCTCCCAACCCTCAGTTTTAGCGGATGCCCCCTGGTTCTGGTGTTTTGAGAGAGGGAAAAGAACATCCCATTATCAACTCTATCCCTTCCATGCATAATTTTGTATGTCTCAATCACGTCCCCCCTCAGGCGCCTTTTTCTAGACTGAAGAGCCCCAAACGCTGCAGTCTTTCTTCATAAGGGAGGTGCCCCAGCCCCGTAATCGTTTTTGTCGCTCTCTTCTGCACCTTTTCCAGCTCCACTATGTCCTTTTTGAGGTGCAGTGACCAGAACTGTACACAATATTCCAGGTGCGGCCTTACCATCCATTTGTACAAGGGCAATGCCATGATAATATTGGCTGTTTAATTCTCAACCCCTTTTTTAATGACCCCAAGCATGGAATTGGCCTTCTTAATTGCTGCCGCACACTGGGTCGACACCTTCATTGAATTGTCCACCAGCACCCCAAGATCTTTCTCTTGAGCTGTCACAGACAGCTCAGAACCCATTAGCCTATAGGTGAAGTTTTGGTTTTTTGCCCCAATGTGCATCACTTTACATTTGTCTATGTTGAAACGCATCTGCCATTTGGCTGCCCATTCCCCCAACTTGGAGAGATCCTTCTGGAGCTCTTCACAATCCTTTCTGGTTTTCACCACCCAGAAAAGTTTTGTGTCATTTAATTTTGATTTTGTTTTATTGTATTGTTTTAATATTGTTTTTAAATTGCTTTTTAATGTTAAATTTTGTATTTTAATGTATTTTTTATGTTGTAATGCCACCTTGGGTGCCTTCGGGCAAAAAGGTGGGATAGAAATCCAATAAATAATAATAATAATAATAATAATAATAATAATAATAATAATAATAATA
>JAJKFI010000031.1:11344709-11370800 GCA_029204185.1 Lerista edwardsae
TAATAATAATAATAATAATAATAATAATAATAATAATAATAATAATAATAATAATAATAATAGCAGCTATTTTTAGAGTTTAGATCTGGGTGATTATGTTGCTGCCTCCCCCCTCCCGCCACTTAAAGGCATATGGGCCAGTACTTCCCAGGCTGGTGGGTTGTGACCCACCAGTTTGGGAAGCACTGCAGTAGAGCCTTCAGTATTGTGAAACACTGGGGGGGGGAGAATTGGGTCATTATCTTTGGATGTTATGAGTGCCTTCCTATTTTTGTCTATGAAATGTTGGGGTTGTATGTTGTATAATAGGTTATATTATAATTTTCAGCAGGCAGAATCAGAATCAGTTCTTTTGTCACATTTCAATGGTTAAAGGGAAAGACCCAATATCTTTGCTTCTGTTGCCTCAAATGGATGCCCATTCCTTTTCACAAAGAAATAACCAAAAAGACTAGTATTTTGTTAGTAAGCAGTTTGTAGCTTCAGGGATATTTTGTGCTTGGTTTTATTTCAAGCTAAGGTGACACGAGCTGTGAAGCATTGGTTAATCTGTTCGGTTTCTTTTTTCCCCTTTGCTTTTGTATATAGATTTTTCTGTGCTTCTGCTCTGCTGAGTTCTTCAGAATTTACTCCAATTCCCATTTGCCACAGAAGGTTTATTATTTATTTAGTATCCTGCACTTTCTCCAAGGAGTTCAGCTCTCTCCAGGAAGGGAAGGAGCATTCTGCATGCACAAGGGTGTTTTTAATGTGATGCTACCTTCTTTATTTTCCTGGGCTCCAAGATCACCGCAGATGGTGACTGCAGCCATGAAATTAAAAGACGTTTACTTCTTGGGAAGAAAGCTATGGTGAACCTAGATAGCTTAATCAAAAGCCGAGACATCACCCTGCCAACAAAGGTTCGCATAGTCAAAGCGATGGTTTTCCCAGTAGCCATGTATGGCTGTGAGAGCTGGACCATAAGAAAGGCAGAGCGTCGAAGAATCGATGCTTTTGAATTATGGTGTTGGAGAAGACTCTTGAGAGTCTTCTCCTGGACTGCAAAGAGATCCAATCGGTCAATTCTCCAGGAAGTCAAGCCTGATTGCTCCCTGGAAGGACAAATGCTGAAGCTGAAGCTCCAATACTTTGGCCACCTGATGAGAAGAGAGGACTCTTTAGAAAAGACCCTCATGCTGGGAAAGATTGAAGGCAAAAGGAGAAGGGGGCGACAGAGGATGAGATGGTTAGATAGTGTCACCGAAGCAATGAATATGAAATTGGGCGAACTCCGGAAGCTAGTGGAGGACAGGGAGGCCTGGCGTGCTGTGGTCCATGGGGTCGGACACGACTTAGCGACTGAACAACAACAACCACCTTCTGGGAACACCTTTTCTGCATATACTTTCAGGACTGTTCCTTTAATGGCTGTTTCTTTCATGGAACAGTAACAACATTTCAAGTGGGTCAGATTTTCCTTTCCTATAGGCCAGTGATAGCAAACTTATGAAATGTGTGTCAAAGGTGACACGTCACAATGTTTTGGGTGACACGTCAGTGCTTGCCAACACCCAACAACCACTGAGGTTTTTTTTACTCGGATTTCATTTTTGTAATGATTTGACGTTTATATAATGCATAGCCCCCACATGATTGGACTGTCAGTTAGTCAGTAATCCTCTATTGGCATAAGCAACAAATACAAACTAAACTGTATTTTTAAAAAAATTGAATATGTACATAATTGTTTCTCTTTTGGGAGAAGGAGTGACATGCCAGCAGAGTTATTTTATTTATTTTACCTCTAAAGGGCTACCGATAGATACTTAATTCTTTCTAATTTTGCCAGCATATGTAGTGTTAAATATAAACATAAGCTGGACATACTTTCACTCATACACAACCACACATTATAGATTTATAAGGATATATTTATAGCTCCATAGATTGCAGAAATGTAAAAACAGACCTTGAATGTCTAGTGACACTCAAAAAGTTCCTGGCTTTCCCTGAAATCCCATATAAGGATACTTGCATAGTTGGCACAACAGGCAAGTTCTCATTTTCTTGCTACTGTGTTGGCTAATAAAAAAAAGGTTAATCTGAAAAAATGTGCATGGATTACAGCCCAATCCTATCCTGAACTGGAACTGAACAGGAATGAAGTAGATTTTTTCCTCATCAAGATGGCCTCTCAGATTTGGCAGTAGTGATCCCAGATACTTTTCCTGAAAATCATTACAGAGTGGACAATATAAAAACATATGTGAGATTGTCTCAATGCCTCCCACAGCACAAATACAGCACCTGTCCTCATATGGTATCCGTTTGAATCTGCCATATAAGAGCGCTGATGGGATGACATTAAAGCCAAGGAATAAGCTCTATGCTTTTTCGGCTCTTGTCGGTGATACAAATAAAAGGCCATACGACCAAAATTGATAGAGATCCCAAGACGCAAGGGGGAACAGACACCATCTGCTGCACTCTGTAGGTCTTGCAATTCAATGTCTAATAGCCTACATTTAATCCTACAATAGCCTCTGCCTGAGGTAGCAACCCTAATATGTCCGGTGATAAACCCATAGAGACAACTTTCCTTTCAGTATAGGCTAATTCACTAGCAACTTCAGTTTCCTGTAGTAACTGATGGATAAGACTACCATGCTCACCATTATAATAGATTTCTCTGTGATTTCTCCTCTAAAATACCCTGTCACGATTGCCCAGAATTTTTTTTAGCCTTATTCAAAGTTATAGCTTGCAAAAGTTGGTTCCATTGGTCATTAATAAACTCCTGTCTTTTTTCTTTAATAAGTAGTTGCAATTGACTATATGAAGAAATTTAGATGGTAACTCTTCATCCCTGTGTTGTCTATAGACCTTCCACAAAAGAACTTTAAGATCTTTACATTCTCTATCAAACCAAGTACTTTTGACAAAATTTCCCTTTCCTTTTTGGTGTCTAGGATTGTGGCTTAATGTTGTTGACATAAGGGATATTAGCCATTCATAATATCTAATATATTCAATCGGGTTATCTTTGGCCAGATCGATGGCTTTATAATCCAGCAATACCTTACCTGCAAGCAAGTCAAGAGTCTTTTGGCTGGTTCCTGAATTCCAGGTTATTGTCTGGAGAATAGCCAGTCCCTTCATTGGGGCCGGGCTATGAACTTTCCCAGGGTATCCAAGATCAAGCAAAAGAGTTAATGGAAGATCATCACGAATACTATAATCGCCCACTGTGAACTCATATGAACTCAACCACTGATACGTATGGCCACATCCTAAGCCCGTCTGCGAGGCCCTGATTTGGGCTGCGCGGTCTCCTCAGATCTGCGCCCGCTCTTTAGCGGCAAGCTCTTTAGTGGGGAGCAGATAGGGAAGGCTGGAGCCTCCCCTACTGAAAGGGAGTGCATGCTCCCTTGATGTGGGGAGGCTCCAGCCTCACCTATACTGCGTTAGGATATGGCGTTGGCCATCTGGCCTCGCCATTCCAGCGCAGTATAGGATTGCGCCTTGAATCATGTGAAGAATCCCACCAAGATTGGTAGTATCCAAACCGACTCTGTGTCTTTGGCAAGCATTTCCAACAGGACCACTTAACAGTTTATAATAATGATGGACAGAACCCATGAGCTGGCCAAAGATATAGGTTGTCCTGAAAAAGGGTTGCATTTGGTCTGAAAAAAGGGGTTCTGACTGCCCCTTGCTTTGACTAAATGGTACTCCAGCATGCGGGTAAAACAGCATTTACTGTGGTTTGCAGAACTACTTCAAGTAATAAGTGTGAATAAAAATTGCAGGTTGGACGCAATCTGAAATGCTTCTAAGGGCACAATCCTAACCAACCTTCCAGCTGTGCCAGTGCGACACAGCTGTGCCAGTGGGGCGTGTGGCTGCATCCTTCAGTTGGGGGGTAGTCATGGAGGCCTCCTCAAGGCAAGGGAATGTTTGTCCCCTTACCCTAGAGCTGCATTGCCTTACTCTGGTGCTTGAAAGTTGGTTAGGATTGCCAAACCCTTCCATAAATCCACTCAGCTCAAATCTACACCATACCAGGCAATGTGTGTTGGCCTTCGTGGTGGTTCAACTGCATGAACTCTGTCTTTGTGTGTGTGTGTGTGTGTGTGTGTGTGTGTGTGTGTGTGTGTGTGTGTGTGTTTTGAAGGAAGATTGATTGATACAATAGAAAGTAGACTTTGTGTGCCTTAGGAAACAGGTTGTACTTAATTCCTAGAGGAAAATTTGTCAAAATGCACTGACAACATTACATATGACAATCTTTGTAAGCTGATACCTTTTTTCATAATTTAAAGCAGTTTCTTACAATCCCTGTTCTGAAGAGACTCTCATTAGCAATAGGCTATTTTTATTTTTCTCCCTCAGTGATAAACCAGTGCTTTCAGTGTGAATGTGGCTTATGTCAAGCATCAAACATAAGCTCCCTACTGCAACCTGATTTTAGTGAAGCTTCATTCAGGTTATACACAATTAGTGACGGTTAATAATATAAATGAAGACAAAATGCACCCCATGTATGCATTTTTTAATCATGAAACAAATATTTGAAATAGGGCATGTTAGATTCTGTTAGGTTCACCCCGATGATTATATTGAGCAGGGGGAAAGTAATTGTCCATATTCACCCCTGCGCAGTGTCTTTTCTAGTGGCTGTTGCTGGTGGTGTTCTGCTTTTTTTAGATTGTGAGCCCTTTGGGACAGGGAGCCATTTAACTTTATTATTACTATTTGCCTGTAAACTGTATTGTGAACTTTGTGTTAAAAAGCAGTACATAAATACTATTGATTGATTGATTGATTGATTGATTGATTGATTGATTGATTGATTGATTGATTGATTGATTGATTGATTGATGTGAAGCTCTGCTTCTCCAGTCCAAGCATAGGAAAATACAATATCTTGGATGGGGCATTCCACAGAAACATGGAATAACTAGGGGTGCATTTTTTGGGGGGTGATATTTTTTCCAAAATTTCCCTGATTAAAATAGCAAATGGTCGTGTTATTTGTTTTTATTCTACATTCTCATTTCAAGTTCTCATTTTTATTAATTTTAAATGCTTTGAAAGTGTACTAGGTAAATGTTACATGCACCTGCTGATATAGTGTCAGCAGATGCAGCCATAGTATTATTTCTAATTAGTTTTTATTTTAATTTTTGGGAAATATCTTAAACATAAAAATGCAGTGTTTTGTGTATTTATTCTAATATTTTAGCTCCCAAAAGGTGGTGTTTTGTGTTTTTATGCAGTGTTTAACAAAAAAACAAAACAATATCTCATACTAATATCTGTACATTTTTTTAGCCCTACAGACTAGGTCTATGAACACCTAGTTCTAAGAACATAAGCCTTGCTTGTCCACCATTTTACTTTTTGTGCACCATTAAGCCATCTTTCTATATATAGAACCTCTGTAAATCTCCGATAATTTATGATGATTATTCCTCCCACATTTACCACAGAATTAATAAGCCATTATTGATCCTTCTCTGTGATATTTCTGCAGCTGTAAGGTCTCCTGCCAGCAGTACAGAATTTGTTTTCAGATGTCTGCATCAAAGGCATTATGCTTAGATATAACAGAGGGTTCCAGCTTTGCATATCAACTGATCTAAATAAAAAACAAACCTCCTTAATTCTTTGTGCACTAAATTCAGGAAATATTCAGGAGTACTATTCTGGGTTGGCTGATGTGTTCTTGTATTTAAAATACCCAAGGCTGTGCCTGTACCGCCACTCCTGTCACATTTCATTTCCTTGCTGGTCCAACTTAATTAGTGTGTGTCTTCCGTACATATGTACTTTGTGTTCCCATCTTAGAACTGCATACTTGGGGTTTTTGTTTATTTATTATTAATAAAAGCTGAATTTGCACAATTGCATCCACGCATGCATGCGCGTGTGCACACATACACACACAAGTGCATTTGCACACGCCCCTCTTTCAATACAGGTTTTTTTAATAGTGTGGTTAATGAAAAAATGAATGACAAAAAAGAAGGAAGATGGACTGTGAAAGGCGTTGCATCATGGCCACTTTCTGGAATTGTGGAATAGTTTGATTTTGTGATACAGATTTTAGCCTTAGATAGCAGATATGATTCGTAGAGTTCTGTGGTGTCTTGGTGCATGACACCATGATGCAAATTCACATGCATATTCCCTCCCCCCCCCCAAAAAACATGTATTACAAAAGGCTCCAATTGTGAATGAGGAACAGCAGGACAATGGTGAAGAAGAGGCACAATGTGAGATTACCTCATGTCAAATGTTTGCTTCTTTTTTTAATGAGTAGGATTTATAATTCTGTTGCACCATTTCCAGGTGAGTTATGGTAGCAGATAAGATTGGGCCAAGAAGCATTCTCCTGAATTTTTAACAATGAAAAGTAGCCTCAGGTAGAATAGACAGAGAAGGGGTCCTTTAGCCCTTTTCCTGTCAGCTATTATTCTACCCAAAATTGCTCCCTCCACAAGCTGCTTTCCCCTTTTCCCAGCTCACAGGAGAAAACAAGGTATGGGAAGGGAGAATGGCTACAGTACACTGTGGCAGAAAAAATGTCCAGCAAAGAAAGTGTTATTCCACTCTGACTAGTCCTCGGTTCCTGGCAGCAGCTCCTTGAGACTGCTTTTCATTTGCAGAATGTTACATACAGATGCATCTGTTACAAAATGATTCCCCTGTTTCTCCTTTGCTGATCCTTATGCCTGGAACTGTCTCCTAGATCACCTGCACGATCCTCTCACTTTCTCACAACTAAGCGGTGCTGGTTCCAAAGTCCTGGGCACTGAGAGTACAATTCTAATGCGGAGTTAGGCCAGCACAGTTAGGCCAGCAAAGTTTGGCAGGCACAAGGGCCATCGTAAAGTATGTTTGGAGTCAGAGAGGCCAGCACTCAAATGCATGCCACACTTCCTGATTCCGAGAGTGGTCCAAACGCGCTTTACGGTGGCTCTTGTGCCAGCCTAACTGTGCCGGCCTAACTCCAGGTTACAATTGCACCCTGAGCCTCGTCTTGGGCCTAGGGTGCAATCCAGAGGCACCCTTGAGCCAACATATGGCAGTTGCATCAGTCCAGCAGTTACAAATGTGCCGTAAGGCATGTCTTCGTTGAGGAATCAGGTGCTGGGCCACTGCAGGAGTAGCACTGGCTGGGGCGCTGGGGGCAGTGTAGGTAGTCCCCCGCACTGGTCAAGTTCAGCAAGAGTGAGGGCTTGGGAGGGTGGGGGAAGGTGGGAGGGAGATGGAATGGGGCAGAAGGAGGGCAGCCCTGTGAGTGGAGTCAGGATTTGGTTGTTAGGCTCGCTCCTAACCCCCTCCCTGGGCCAGCTGGCCTTGATCCAGGTCGCTCCGCTCTGAGCAGCCCCATAGGGTTGGCTGGTGCTTACTCCAGGCTAAGGGGAAAAATGCCCTGAGATGAGCTCCTGCGGCCACCACACCTGCATCGTTGGCCTGCTTGCTCCAGCACAGGTTAGAATTGGGCTGCTGGTCTTGCACTAAGCCTCTTGATGACACAGTGGATAGTACCACTGCCACCAGTACTGACAGCTCAGAGGACAGCTCAGTTCGTGGACCATCTGCTGGGGATAGGGCTTCAATCTGCCTGATATTGATGCTAATCCTGCAACTCACATCTCAATCTTATCCTTTCCCCTGCCATAGCATTCAGTCATGCCAAAACAGGCTGCACTGCATGCTATGGTGGGTTAGCAGGAGGCTTGGAAGAGATAAGGGAAAGTATTTCCTCTCCCCCCCCAAGCCCCTCAATCACCAATGGGTCTTCTCGGATGTATTCCAGCTCTTTAGCTTGCACAAGTCCAAGGAGACCAAAGGGGGCACATCGGTTGACTCCAGAGAGGATAGAAACCAGCACAAGTAGTTTGACCTGGGTATCACCCTCCCACCTCCAATATGCCCTGGCCCTCCCCCCAACCCTCCTAGCCCCTGACCATTCTATCCATCACATCAACTTATCAACATTGGTGGGGCTTGCTGCCACCATATGTGGGGTCCTCCCTATAATCTGCAGCAGCAGCCTGGAAGTACATGCGTCTTCATGCTTCTGGCATGTATTTCGGTCCCCATTAGTGCGGAATAGGTTAATAGAATAATTACCATATTCTCTTGCATTTAGCCTGCCACCCTCTCCTTCCTGTCTTCTCTCTCTTTTGTTTATTGTGAGCAATAGATTGTGAGCAACTCAGGCAGGGACTTGTCACCTTACCTGCTGTAAAGTGCCAGCCACATGGATGGTAATGATGATAATAATAGTCCCCATGGACCATCTAGCTTGCTGCTGATGGTGCAGAGACAGCCTCAGCATCAAATGTATACTATTCGTATTGCCTTCCATGATTCCATTTGAGACACCCTGTGATTCATTCTTCCTTTCTTGCAGAAATACTTTTCGTACTTATCACCAAGTGCTGTGTTTCTATGAAGTCATCACAGGCGGAGATGTGCCTTTGATTCAATATTACAAAGTAACTGATTATGCACACACATGCATCTCTACGATTCATCCAAAATGAATACTGCCAATTTGTTTCCAGTTTTTAAAAATCTAAGTTTCCTCTTCAATTTGCAGGGACATGCTGTTTCTTTGTTTGATGCCATTACATAATTGCACATGTTGTCTCAGAGCACAATCCTAACCTGGAGTTAGGCCAGCACAGTAAGGCCAGCAAAGTTTGGCCAGCTCAGGGGACATTGTAAAGTATGTTTGGACCACTCTTGAAGTCAGAAATGCCAGCATACAGATGTGCACAATTTTGTACCTGTAAATTTTTCTCCCATGTTTAATGGCAATTTCAATGGGGGCAATTTAAGTTGGGTAATCAGCATAAGGGCATAGAGTTAACTCCCTCCCCTTTGTTCTATAGTCCTGACTGAAATCCAACCCCCCCCCACCATAGTTGCTTTTTTGAGCTGTAAAAAAGTGGCATCATGGAACTCTCATCTTACTGATATCTGGATTTGTCCTTAGAGACATAAAAGGTGAGCACTACCTTATAAAATTTTGACTATTCCAGCGGCAATTCACAATGAGGGACTTGACATGGATTTTGAAACATTAACCATGATTTTGCTCTGCAGAGAAGGCTTCCTTCTCCCTTGTGATCCACAAAAAAAAAAAATGCAATAAAAGACAGATTTGCTTTTCCTACAATTCCTACATGAATAATTTGGGAAAGATAAAAGGGCAAAGAGAAAAAGCTCAAGCTTCTAACATTGTCAGCAATTTTTATCTCTCTGGCTAAGATATAATCACAGCTATCACCCATTTTGAAATGTTTATCACATCCTATGCTTTGTAGGTCACCCCCAGAGAGAACGAAAACAAAAACAAATCTTGAAAAACAAACACAAATGAACTATCTTGTACAGGAAGCCTTTTAAAAAGCAAAGTAATTAATGTTATGAAGAGACTGGAAGCTGTGAGCAGTGCCTATGTCACATAGGACAGCATTAAAGCTTTAAACCAATTACACAGAGATTTTACAAATCACATTCTAAGTCAGTGGTTTTCCAATTTTTCCAAAACCGAGACCCACTTTTAAGAATGACAATCTGTCCAGGTCCCACCAGAAGTGAAGTAATGGCTAGAAGTGCCGTCTTTGTGACGCAAAAGCCTGCCGCATTCCTGATAATGTAATGAGAAATAATGTTATTTCTCAGCCATTTTCCAATAGCAAAGTGAATCAGAAAGAAAAAAGCCTATTGACAACCTAGACACAAGCAAAACAACCACACAGTCCTCCCCCTTTCCAGCATCCCATCGTCTCATATTTTCAATATGGTTGCTGTAGGTGGTTTGCGACCCACCTGAAATTGTTTCGTGACCCGCTGGTGGGTCCTAACCCACAGTTTGGGAACTAATGTTCTAAGTTGTTAATTTTCACTTTAATCAGTTCCAGTTTTTTTTAAAGAAAAAAACTTTGACAATAATCCACGCTGCTTTGTGGAGCAAGTTATGACAGTGGAAGTCGTTTCTACCTTCATAAAAATGGCCATTGATGGTGTGCTCAGCATGCTGTTAGAGGCCATTCTGCATGTACTCGGCTGCACTTGTTAGAGCCAGTAAGGGCCCAATCTGATGGGCCATAACATTGGCAGTACGTGTGTACTGCTGGCTCTGGTTGTTGGAAACATGCTACAAGCACATTTATGGCACCTGGAGAGAAGGGAATTGGTGCTGCACCTCAGCGTTGGCGGTACAGCTGGCCAGTGCTCCAGCCCATCGATACGCCAGCCCATTAATGTGTGTGGGGGGGAGGGGCGTAACTGGGTGGGGGGAGGATTGGTCCCAGCCAAGGGATGGGTCCACCTGTGGCTTCCACCACCAGATCCTCAACCCCTGCGTCAGGCTGGGCAGCTCGACACAGGGCTGCTCTAGTCTCTGCAGGCAAAATAGTGTGTGTCCCCCTCAGCGGCGGCCATGGATCCTGTAGGATGTGGTGGTAGCCATTTTGCTACCGCTGCTCTTATGGGACCTGGGCAGCTTAGAATTGGGCTGTAAATCAGTAGTGGGGGCAGAGAGGGGTTTTATCAATCTGAATGAATGAATGGCTAGACGGATTCAGGAAATCTGGTTTTGATTCCCTACTCAGTCACTCACTATCAGCCTACTAGTGCTTGAATTACAACAGGTTTATCTTCTATGATGAAGAGGAGACAAGAGTTGGATAAAATCTTTTTCCAAAGGTAAAGGGTCAGGAGTAGAGTTGTGGACAGGGTCAGCCAAAAGTATTGGGCTACAGGAAGCAGCACAATAGAACTACTGCTCCCCACCAGTGTCACTTCTTCCATTTTTACTTCCTACATGGAGGCTCCTGAATTAAAGCAGGAAATGTAAAGAATGCTAGAATCACTCCCAGCATTTCTGCACTTCCTGTTTCATTTGAAGAGCCCACATAAAGGAGGAGAGGAACATGCTACTTTCTCCACCTTGTTCCAATGGAAGCAATCCCAGCATGCTTTGCATTTCCTGGTTTGATTCAAGGGCTAGACGAGGAAGGCGCCAGGCAAGCAGGCAGATTACTGTGTTCTAATTCATGAAGCACAGTGATCTGGGCCTCTGCTTTCTTCTCACAATGCTTCCTCCATGGAGCAAGAAGAGGAAGCCAAGATTGCTGAAAATCAGAAAACAGATATCTGCACAAGCTCTTTACCTGAATCAGGAAATGTGGAGCATGCTGGGAGCAGTATAAATCACATTTTCTGCTTTGATTAAAGAGCCACATGGAGGAAGGGACCTGTAAGGAAGCCATCCTTGTCAACAGTGGCCCATCCACTCCTGCCCCAATCTACCACCCTATGTGAACAAGCTCATTAATTTCATGGATGGCGGAAGTTTCCTTTGCCATCACTACCCCATCCAGGCATGAACCACCTCCTCCCCACCCTCCACCCACAAACCCCTCCCACTTCTGTTCTGCCCTCCTCCCACCCTTCACCACCCAGCACAGCACTAACCTGTCCCAGCAGTTGTCAGGTGGGATGCAGTGCTTGCAAGACTGAGTAGGCCTCCCGGCCTGCACTGCTATTGTGCCAAATTCCCTTTCTCCAGTTTTATGTCCACAGACTAATTAGCTTCCCTTTATCCTCAAAAACCAACTCAAAACACCCTAGGTCCAACAAAGGCACCACAAAACCCCACCACCAAACAAAGGCAGTCAACTTGCCTGCTAAGCCACACCGGCCCTCCTCCACTTGATGATTCCAGGGGCATGGCAGCCACACAATAATTCCCTAGACTCCAATAACCTTTATTCTAGCAGCAATTGCCATCCAATCCGTCCACAACCCTTTTCCACCTTCCTACACACACAACACTGCTCTTTCTTGGAGCTTTTATCTCCCAGGGCCCTTGTTGTCACCAATTGGCTGCAGCTGTGAACTAGCTGCAGGCAAAGGCTCTGGTGTTAACCCTATAATTCCTATCTGACATGGACAAGGAGCCACTGCTGATACCATTACCTATCTCCTCATAATCTTCTGTTTTTCCCCAGTACAACTGCTTACACCCAGGTGTTGAAAAGTACTTTAAGACCCAGCACCAGCACTGCAACTGCGGCACTGGCACTCACTGAACATAGGACAGGGCTGCTCATCTTTTTCTCCTTTTGCTTGGTGTGAGTGTTGTGAGTTTGAGTCCAGAATTCCTTGGCCTATTTTTCTTACCGTTAAGGGGGAAAATCTAGAGATTAGTTGCAGGCCTCTGACACATGGTTTTCCTTAACCAGGATGACCAGATGTCATTACCACAAAGGAGGACACAGCACCCCAAAATGTAGGACATTCAAGAAAAATGTAGGACATTACAAAATAAAAGCTAATAACACTCATATATTGTATATTGATTTGGGGGTGGGGTGGGGTTCTTGTCCTCCTTTCATGTAACCCAACGAATGAACAAAGAATAAACACGGAAGTATTGCCTCTTGCTGGACTGCAAGGAGATCCAATTGGTCAATCCTACAGGAAGTCAAGACTGATTGCTCCCTGGAAGGACAAATCCTGAAGCTGAAGCTCAAGTACTTTGGCCACCTCATGAGAAGAAAGGACTCTTTAGAAAAGACCCTCATGCTGGGAAAGATCGAAGGCAAAAGGAGAAGGGGGCGGCAGAGGATGAGATGGTTAGAGAGTGTCACCGAAGCAATGAACATGAAATTGGGCGAACTCCGGAAGCTAGTGGAGGACAGGGAGGCCTGGTGTGCTGTGGTCCATGGGGTCGCGAAGAGTTGGACACGACTTAGCGACTGAACAACAACAAATTGCCTCTTGACATTGGCATTCCCAGTGTGTCTTGAAATGTAGGACATTTTGAAATTTGCCCAGGACAGACAGTTGAAATGTAGGACATGTCCTGGAAAAAGAGGACATCTAGTCACCCTGCCCTTAACCCATTTATCCTGGATTCCAAGAACATTGTTCTCTTTTTGGCATTTCTGTGTTCTTGTGACTGTGTATATTTTTTATATCTATCCCCACAATGAAGCCATCCATATCTTGCTGTACCTGTATCCCTGCCTTAATCCTTATTTCATGCCAGTCCCTTGAACTGTGCCATGAACCACTGGGCTTGATCCCTGCACATGTAGTAAATTCCCCCTTTCCTTGTACTTACCTGTGACACACGTCTCATTATGAGGTTAAAGCTTGAACAATAAACCTGGAGCTCCTTGGAGGAAGGGTGGAATAAAAATGTGATGTAAAAAAACAACAACCTGTCAGTTTTCTTTTTTTCAGGGGGGGGGGGGAAATCAAAATCCCATATTTTAAATTTATCTATATATATAAAAACGGACGTGGGTATGTGTGTGTGTATGTATGTATGTGTGTGTGTATGTATGTTATGCATAGGTTCCTCAGCACCTGGCCCAATCCGCACGAAACTTGCCAGGAATACACCTTGCGGCCTGGCGAAGAACACTGCGGGGGTGAGACCCCCCTACAGCCCCCGGTTTTTTGGGGAGGGGGGCTAGAACGTCCAGACCAAGGGGATTGCATTGGACTAGAGGTCTGCTGCCACCCTGTGGTCACACACAATTCTGCAGGTTATGTGGTAGGCTTGCAGTAGCTGAGCTGATACACAGGCAGTGCTCAAAACTGAAAGTGAAACGTCTTCCCAGTCCCTGAGTTGCCCAGGAGAAAGAGCAGGTTCCACACAATTCCAGCACCCAGTCGGATCTGAGATGGGCATATTTACACAGAGCTCACTGGCCAGCTGCTCCTGTTTCTCATACTTCACTGCTATCCCACCAGATTACCTGCAGACATTGTTCAGTAAGTGTGACAGTTTCAGTTCGCTCTCTGGGTTGATTGTCTACCTGCTTCCTACTTACTTTCACAGTGATAGTGTGCATTGCGGGTTCAGGCTCATCAATACGTTCTTATTTCACTGAGGGGTGGTATTTCTCCACCTGGATCTGACCACTTCATACTGTTTAGGGGGCTTGGCATATTTCCGTCTACGGTCCTCCATCACTCTGGGATGCCTGGAACGCTGTGCGCCACACGTGCTACACATATTCCTGACGATCTGGACAGAAAAACTGTGGGGGGAGGGCCCCCCAATTCATTCCTTCTCCTACTAAAACCTCGGGATACTTTGTCCCCCGGGCAACGCCGGGTCACAAACAGCTAGTTATAGTATAAGGATCATAGGTACAGGTATACAGGGTATACATGGGTATGGTTATACCTAGGTTTTCTTCAGCACTTAGCAGAACAGATACTTCAGCATGAAATATTAAGATTAATTTAATTATACTGTTGCATTTAATAACTTGGAATTTCTCCCCTGCTAACTGCATAAACTTCACCGGTATAGATACCAGCAGGAGCTTGTTGTGGGACTCGTAAACAGCACAAGAGCTGTATTCAGCCTGAGTGGAACAGCACCAGGGTTTTATGAGTTTTCAATCTCTGCTAAATAAAGACATTTAATTTCCTTTTCTACCCTGGGAAATGGCCATGGTGGTATTAAAATAGGAGAGAGAAGCTAGTTCCTGGAATAATTATCTCACAATTCTTAGATGTCTTGTGAAAGGATGTTAATAGGTTGAACATTTGCAGTAGTAAACATTTGCAGTAGTAGTACAGGGGAGAGCAACTAATTGAAGCTATATTATGTTACAAATAAAGCAACCGAATAGTATAAACTTTGTCTAAACACAGTTACGCATGCTTTCCTTCTTAGGAGTAGAGACGAAACAAAGACTATAAAAAAATGCTAAGCAGAAAGAATATAAAAAGTAAGACGATTACCATTACATAGTTTTCTTCAATTTTAAAAAAAGTTATAGCAAAGATGACAGAACAATGTGATCTAGGGACCATCAAAGTCACAATCACTGCAGACTATAGAACAGCATGCATCATCTTTGGTCTTTTTAGGCTTGCTTTCAACCTCATTGTGCTCAAACTAGTGTGAGGGAGAACATTCAAGATGTCATTCATTTAGAGAAAAGTCAGATCTTCCAAAATTGCTGGGAGCAATTGAGTGTTCCATGAGTGAAATATTTAAAAGGATTGACAAGAAAGGTGTTTTAGCTGTTACATTGGAACGATTATGAAACATCCCATCAGATCACCACGTTAGGAGCATACAAATATGCCACACCAATGTCGTGCATTGCCTCTTTCAGAGGCAAACCCCAGGATATTCAGTGTTGCCGCTCGTGCGGGAAAAGCAGATGGACTTACAAAAGACACAAAACTTAGGAGGAAGCTCTTGAGTTCTTGATTATTTGCCTGCAGCAAATAATCAACATTTGCAAACGGGCTATTTCCAAAATCTTGAAATAGCCCCAAACAAAGAAAGAGAGGGGTTTTTATTACCTGTTCCCAAGTTTCTAATTTCAGCTCTTTTCATTGGCTATACTTTAAAACATGTAAGAATGCTTCTAATTGCATATGCATACCTCTACTAAGTTACATTGTTTATCTATTCTCTATCATAAATCTAAGAGGCCAGAGGACCAAAATAAGGCTGAGGCTGATACCAAAGGTATTTACAGCCCTTCTCTCCTCTGGCTTGTTTATACCGTACAAATGGGGCAGAAAAGGGGAGAAAACTATTCCCTGTGAGATTCCACATGAAGAAAAGTCACCTAATAACTATTCAATATAAAAGAAAATCTAAGAATATCAGGGGCTAGGCGCTGTATTCTAAAAGTTGGTAACATCAGGATGAGGCAAGACATAAGTAAAATGGCGTTGCAGTCGAAGTTTGTCTAAGCGATCTCCTCAAGGGCCTGGACAGGCCCAGGCCTGTCCCTAGAAGGGCCTCAGGTGACTAATTTCCTCAGCCAGGAAATTAAAATATTTTGCATCCCCGCCCCAAGCACAATGTTGTGCTTTCATTTGGTAAATATAAGCAGAGAAGACTGCATGCCACAGGACTTCAGTCAGTGTCCTTGATGTGTAGTGATATGTAAAGGGCATAAGAGGTGGCAGGGTATGAGATCACTATTTTTAGCATAGGGTAAAATTCTGTTGCCTTCCTTGCCTAAAGACTTGGAGCCCAATCCTAAACTGCCCAGCCGCTACAGCGGTAGCAAAACAGCTACTGTTGCATCCTATGGATGCTGGGCAGCTACCTGAGGCACCTTGAGGTGAGGTGATGTTCATCCCCTTCCCCTGGATAAGGGCGCTGGTCCACCAATGGCTATTTGTGCAGGCTATTTTTCCGCACAGGTCACTCAGCCAGACACAGAGATTAGGATCAGCAGTGGAGACCATCGCTGGTCCTACCCTGCTCCTCCCCTCCTGCCACCCAGTTCCGCCCTCCCCGCCAGCCTGGAAAGAGCACACCACCAGCGGTGGTGTTACTTACTGCCTGCCAGCTCTGTGTGGGCTCCTCCGGGCACTGGGGCCTGGTGCTGGGCTGGCACCGGCGGTGAATCCTTACTGGCAGCGGAGGAAGTGCCTTACAGCACTTTCATGACACTGACGCTGGCGGTAAAGGTTTACCGCTGGCACTGGTCCGTTTAGGATTGGGCCCTTAATCCTGTACACACTTACCTCGGAGTTCCATTGAAATAAATGGGACTTATGTCTGAGTAGACACCCATAAGATTGTTCCGCCTCCTCTCTGACTCCTCCCAGCCCCCAGTGCTTTGCTACAGAAGCAGGCACAGACCAGCCCCTGCACTTCAAACTATTGGCTAGTTAAATCAGCTTGCAGCAGGAACTTGGGGGATGAGATGATCTACTCCAGTGGTGTCATCTAAATGATTTAATAACAGGTACTCACTTTTGATTGGCACGTGTCGGGACCCGCCCACCGGAAGTGACATCATAAGCCAGAAGTGATGTCATGGCAGGAAGTGACATGAAAAAAAGCCCTTTTTGAGGCCTCAGATGATTTTAAACTGACCCAACAGTTGCAACAGGATTCCACAGCACCCCCAGAACATGTGAAGGAGGCCTGGCATCATGTTAAAACCCCAGAGCAACTCATTTTTCAGTGGCAAGGAAAGGAAAGGCTCCGCTCGCTGCCTGCCTGCCTGCCTGGCTCTGAGAACATGCAGGCAACACAAACATGCAGGAAATTCAAACGTTGCAGAGGGCGGAGTCGACGAGTGGGCGGGCGAATGGGCGGGGCCAGCTGTAATCCTAGAAACCGGTACTCGCGTACCCCCGCATACCCCCTGCATGACATCACTGATCTACTCTGCATGGGGCCCCTCCAAATGCAGGACCCAGTGTGGCTGCACCAGTTGCCCTCCCCAAGGGATGGGCCTGCCCAAGTGTACCAGTAACTGTAGACAGTTTTCACTGGCGATACTAGTTATTTTGCCAATCTTAGGTGTTCTGCCCTGAGCTTTTTAGTGAGTTGTAAGCAATAAACAGTTGAATTATTAGAAGTTAAATGCATGCTGCTGTTTTCACACATTGAAGAGTGGGTGGGGTCAGCGGTGTTATGCTGCCGGAACGCTGGGCGGGACATCCGGGTGATGGACTGCCCGCCCGTCGCGTTCCCCAGCGTTACGCCGTTTGCGTAACCAATTACGCCGCTTGCGTACGTTACGCAAACGGCATAACGCTGCGGGATGCAACGGGCGGGCTGTTGATCACCCGGATGTCCCGCCCAGCGTTCCGGCAGCATAACACCGCTGGGTGGGGTGCAGGGCAGAATTTTTAGGTATAAGCAAGATTCAGAATGGGATGGCCCATACCCATTCTGGTTTATATTCTCTTGACAAGAGATGATATTTCTCTTGGCAGTTAATGAATACACAGTTTTCATTGTGTAATCCAAACTCGGGGTGTTTTTTTTTTTAAGGTTCTTGTTTTTTAAGCCGAAAGCAGGGCAAGCCTACCATCATCTACTGCTTCTGCCAGATTCCTGTAGACAGAATGCTGCCCACCACCAGGCAGACTCGGAGTTTTATGATCTTGACAATTGCTTCTGGCAAAATTATCATTAGCTATGCATTCTAAATTGGTTCACACTGTTTCTTGCTCTAATTTTCTTCCAGCCGTACCAACACAGTTACTAAAAAGATGGTGAACCAGAAAATAGGACAGACAATGGTTGCTATTTTTCCAAAAGCCAACAATTCCCATGCTTTAGCAACTGGCTTGTGTGGTGCCTCAGGCCCCACCCCAAACTGCACTCAGAACACTGAACTTAATTTTCTTAAGTGACTACAGGTACTAAAGCTCCTAACCTTGCCCACACTTGGAGTCTAAAGTAGCTGTTAACTGCTCTTGAGAGATCTTAGTCACTGAGGGTCACACACAGGCAGTGATGTCATGCAGGGGGTACGCGGGGGTACGCGAGTACCGGTTTCTAGGATTACAGCTGGCCCCGCCCATTCGCCGACTCCGCCCTCTGCAACGTTTGAATTTCCTGCATGTTTGAGTTGCCTGCATGTTCTCAGAGCCAGGCAGGCAGGCAGGCAGCGAGCGGAGCCTTTCCTTTCCTTGCCACTGAAAAATGAGTTGCTCTGGGATTTTAACATGATGCCAGGCCTCCTTCACATGTTCTGGGGGTGCTGTGGAATCCTGTTGCAACTGTTGGGTCAGTTTAAAATCATCTGAGGCCTCAAAAAGGGCTTTTTTCATGTCACTTCCTGCCACGACATCACTTCTGGCTTATGACGTCACTTCCGGTGGGCGGGTCCCGACACGTGCCAATCAAAATGAGTACCTATTCTTAAATCATTTAGATGACACCACTGCACACAGGAAATATCAGCTTAGTGGGCTACAGTGGTAAAAAGGGCCAATCCTTCCAGCAGTCATATATTTCTGTTCCTGCTTCTTATGGCATTAGCCTTTTTTTCTTGCATTAAAATACCACCACCTTGGTTTTGTAACCCCTTTTGCATTTAACTTGCCGCCTAACTATTGTTCAAGGCTTTCTTTTGCCTTCTGACTTGCTGATTAGATAGAAAAGGCACAAACACCATCCATTGTCCATGGGGAACGGATGGGGAAAGGGAAGTTTTATCTAGAAAAGGATTCTCTTCTCTTCACTTTCCTTACAGCAACATGCAGGTTTTTCTATGCAAACCACTTTTTTTTTTGCATTATAATATAGTAATGGGTGCCTCTCTCATACTATATGTTTGATGGGATAGAATGTGGAAGAGACCCAATGGGGAAGAGTTTGTACTTTCTTGAGATCGTTGGCTCACGTGTCCAGGTAGATGTTATACTCACATGCAAAAACATGAAACACATTTCAGTGTGAAAAGCTTCAGGCAGCCAAATCCTAAGCTGGACAGGAGCAGGCAGGCCAGCCAGCTTGTGCTGCATCCTCCTACTCAAGGTAGGAGGCAGCTGCAGCTCACAGCAGGGCAAAGGGACGTGATGGGGTTGCTCAGACCTGCGCATACAAAATAGTAGGCGCAGGTCTGAGCCACCCACAGCAGCCTGGAGAGTGGGAGTTGGATCTGGCATAACTGCTGGATCCCAGCTCCTCCCCATTCCCCAGGCTGCCCCGCCCACAGGACTACCCTCCTTCCACCCATTCCGGCCTTCCCCCCACCCTGAAAATCTTCCACACTGGCTGAACTTGGCCAGTGCAGGGGCGGCTTACCTTCCGCTATCTTGAGCAGCTGCTGCTGCCTGTCTTGGCCCAGCGCACCTTCCTCTGTTGCTAATATGCCTTATGGCATATTTCTGTTTCCCAGTAATCATGTATGGCTGTGAGAGCTGGATCATAAGGAAGGCAGAGCACCGAAGAATAGATGCTTCTGAATTATGATGTTGGAGAAGACTTTTGAGAGTCCCCTGGACTGCAAGGAGATCCAATCGGTCCATCCTACAGGAAGTCAAGCCTGATTGCTCCCTGGAAGGACAAATCCTGAAGCTGAAGCTCAAATACTTTGGCCACCTCATGAGAAGAGATGACTCTTTAGAAAAGACCCTCATGCTGGGAAAGATTGAAGGCAAAAGGAGAAGGGGGCGACAGAGGATGAGATGGTTAGATAGTGTCACCGAAGTGATGAATATGAAATTGGCCAAACTCCAGAAGACAGTGGAGGACAGGGAGGCCTGTCATGCACCCACTACGCACCACTACGCGAGTACCGGTTCCTAGAAGTTGAGCTGGCCCTGCCCACTCAAAGCTGGCCCCGTCGGCTGGTTGGCTCAGCAGCTGCGCATGCGTACTGCACGCCCAAAGCCATTGCCTGCACTTTCTGTGAGGAGGCAGGCAGGCAGGCAGCGTGGTGGTGGCAGCAGCAGCGGCAGCAGCGGAGCAAGAGGACCAGAGGCGGCAGCAGCGGCAGCAGCAAGGGAGACCCAGGAATAAGGCAGCAAGTGTGAGAAGGTAGGCTGCCTGGGGCTCCCGCTCCCTCCAGCCGCGCAGATCCAGCGTCCCAGTTCCTCCTGCAGCCTTCCCCCAGCCCCAGCCCCCACGCAGCTGGCCGGCTATGACCTCACTTCCTGCCACGACATCACTTCCGGCTTATGACATCACGTCTGGTGGGCGGACCCCAACAAGTGCCAATCAAAAGTGAGTACCTGTTCTTAAATCATTTGGATGACACCACTGCCTGGCGTGCTGTGGTTCATGGGGTCGCCAAGAGTCGGACATGACTTAGCGACTGAACAACATGTTTGTGACAGCAAATGGCTGGTGCAAGCAGCTTGCATCAGCCCAGGGTGCCTTCGGGATGGCTCCCTTGGTTATACACACTGTTTACTTGCCTTGTTTGCTGCTTAACTGTTGGGTGCACAAATGTAGCACTTTATTTGCTCATATTTTTCAATCTCACATAATTCCTTGAAGGAACACTAGATGAAAGAGCTCTAGATGCTTGTGTCTTCTGGTATTTCTGAGAAGTGGGTGTGCGTGGGTAACACCTGTGGAGAGCTGAAGGCACTACAATTGATGTTGTTCCTGGACTAGGCCATGCATGTGCCTGTGTACTTGTATGGTGCATGCATGCCTATGTACTTTTGTGCTGGAGTCACTTTTTAAAGCAGAGTCTGTTGGGGTGACTATTTTTGTCATTCTAATATACTGAATAGCTGTGTTCAGCTTTCTGTCAGAGCTGGCTACTTTTTATTGTTGCCCACTCAATAAATTTTGCAACCAGTTTTCTGATGCGTTTACTTCCTGAGCTTCTTGTCGAACCCAGTGGAAATTTTGGACTGTTGCCTCTGTTTATTTCAATGAGGCTTCTGCAAGTGCCTGATGTGAACTGCACTGGAACAAAGGGAAATTGTCAATGCCATTGCGTGGTGGATTGTGCTTGACATCATTATTTTCTCCTTTGTCCTGTCCTACTCCAGTGGCAATGCCATTTAGTGCTACAAAATGTACACTTCCAGCTAGAACAGGACAGTTGACCATTCCAAACAATGGCAAATTTTTTTGAATGAACCCATCGTTACCCCTCCAGCCTTGTCACAAAAGGTCCTTTGTAAATGGTTTAAGAAATAGAAGGCAAGATCCTTAAGGCGGATCAAATGGCAGTCCATTTTAATTGGGGCCATTTGAACCAGATGGAAAAACAAAAAATAAAGGGGTGGCTTCTATTCCTCAGTGAGAGCAACAAAAAGTGAAAGGCTGGAAGAATCCATAAACAGGCATGTCTGTGGCTAACCTGGCCCATTTACATAGTGGCATAGCTACACTCATTCAGGTCGCAATCCTAACCTGCGCTGGAACAGGCAGGCCAGCTGGCCGGTTAGGAGCAGGCTGGATCCGCCACAGGGCAAGGGCACATTTGTCCCCTTACCCTGAGGTAGGTGCCCTTACCGTCCCCTTACCGATGGGCCTGCTTGGATCTGTGCCTGATGTTTAGCAGGTGCCAGTCCAAGCACACCACACGGTCCAAATTGGGGTTTGGATGCAGCCTAAAAGCTGCATCTGGGATTCACCCCCCCCCCGCCCCCCCCCCCCCACCAGAATGTCTTCCCCGAGCCCATCTTCGCCCCTACCAAGAAAAGCCCCTGTGATGGCCGGACTTGGCTGGCACAGAGGTGACTGACCTGCGGCCCACTCCAGTACAACTGTGTCAACAAAGCTGCTTACATCAATGCAGTGCACCTTGCGCTGGCACACACGTGCTTTATGTTCACTGTTATAGAGGATCCACTGGGACCCACTTTTTAGAATGACAATCCGTCCAGGACCCACCAGAAGTGATGTCATGGCTGAAAGTGGTATCTTTGTGATGCCAGAGCCTGCTGCTTTCTTGAGAATGTATCAATAAGTTGGGTTATTTCTCAGCTATTTACCAATAGCAAATGGATGAAAAATGAAAAAAGATCAGAATGAAAAAAGACTATTTACAATCTTGACCCAAGCAAATCTATACAGCCCTCCCTCTTTCCAGCATCCCATCTTCCCACATTTTCACTATGGCTGCTCTAAGTGCTTTGCTACCCACCTGAAAGTGACTCAAGACCCACTGCTGAGTCCCGCCTCACAGTTTGAGAACCACTGTTATAGAGAAACTAAAGTTCCATCATTCAAACCATATATATATGTTATTGTTCTGCAATGGAAACTAGAAAATTTAATCATTTGCCCATGTTCCTTTAATGTTTTTAAATAAATCTTGTTAATATACAATGGAAGGCAAATCTTTCTGGTGTAGATACAGAACGTATGGTTGCTATGGTGATTGCACAGTTGGCTGTATGCATCAGCAACCAACTCAGTGTTATTTTTGTGTTTGCCTATTTGTGAATTACCATTTTAGAGGAAAAGAGCTCAAAACTAATTAATAGACCAAAACAGAACAAGGTTCTCCAATACTATTGATGGGCAGTCCAACCCTCCGGTCCACCTGTGCCAGTGGCTACTGTAACGCACAGAAAAAAAAGCTTCCAGCACATTCATGCATACAACCATCACACACAGCATACAACCATCAATTGTATGCACACCACGATTTATTTAATTCATTAAGGAAATAAAGCCATTTGTACCCCCGCCCCCTTTTCAGCCAGCAAGGCTCCCTGAGTGGTTTGCAGAAAAATCTATTAATGGAAAAAACAATTGCAATAGAAAAGCTGTGTGGGTGGGAGAAGGGGTTACACCCAGTGGTGTCATATACTCTCACGGAGATGGAATGCTGGGCGGGACGTACGTTTGATTGGCAGCCCGGTCCGTGTGGTTCCGTCGCCTTCCCCCGCCACGCGGGCTGCCCTCGGTCACCACGCCCCACTGCTGCTCGCCCAGCTCCGTGATGGACGCGGGGGGGACGGGTAGGGGGCGCACTGGGTGCCTGGGAGAGCAGGAAGGTCGGCGGAAGCGAACGGGCAGGCAGCCAATCAAACGTAAGTCCCGCCCAGCGTTCCGTCTCCACGAGAGTAGATGACACCACTGGTTACACCACACTGGCTGCTTTCTCTCCACCACCACTTAACAATGCAGACAATGTTTCTATGGCCTCTGTGAAGGGAAAGGGGCCCAGTTCCATCTTTAAAACCACCAGCAGGTGGAGAGGGTTGCCTTGCTGGCTTTTCCTTCTCACAGGATTGATTGATTGTTCTGTGATGCCATGGAACACTTCTTCCCATGCACAATGCACAGGGACATGGCCAAGAAGTTCCCATAGCATTATTCATTTCACAGACCTCTATAGCCCACTGGTTATGAAGGCAGGAACTGACACCTACAGCAGCATCGTCTGGGGTTCCCTTCAGTAGCTCAAATTACCCCAGCAGCCCAGATACAACCCATTTTACAGGAATATAGTCAGAAGGAAATAATGCTTTATACCAATCACAGCAGCCAACTTATCTCATGGGGGCCTGTTTAGAAGTTGCTGCATGACTGCCTGTCCAATTGTGCAAGGATATGCGGGTGCATGCATGTTCTGCTCAGTGGTGGGATTCAGGGGGTTCGTCCAGGTTCTATAGAACCGGTTGTTAAATGGCCGGGCCCCGCCCACTCGCTTACCCCGGCTGGCTTCGGGTTTTTTTTGTTGCTCCGGCTATGACGGCATAGAACCGGTTGTTAATTCATTTGAATCCCACCACTGGTTCTGCTCCACTAGTATGCCATCCAACTACTGCAGGGGTTGCCAAACTCCAACCTACAGGCCAGATCCAGCGTCCACCTGATCCTTCCCCGGCATGAACGGCTCTTACCGTTCCACCGGAGACGCTTCCAAAGACCCTGGCTGCAGCATCCAGCAGTCCTCGCTGCTAGCTGCGTCTGCGTGGAACTCCACGAGCGAGACATGTTGGGGCAGCAGAGCCAAGATGTGGCTAACCACAAAGACCCCTGGGGGCTGTAGTCAGTGTCTTTGGAAGCACTCCTGGCAGAACAGAAAGTGCCGTTCAAGCCGGGCATGCTTTTTCCCAGGAGTCTCCAGTTTGAGACCACTGAACTACTGCATAATCACACAGAGTGCAAAATATCCAAACCATCTCTTAAAAAAACTGCAGTAGTAGCAGCATTTAAATCTTGTGATGAGGAGCTGTTGGAACATTTTGCCCCTTACATGATCATGAGTCAGCAAGATAGGGCATTGCATTGCATTGGGAGTGGACTTCGACACACATTTGTCTCATTCCACAACTAGATCGATTGGTAGGGCAGTGTCATTCAAACTGGTCCATAGTCATTGGGTAGTAGGCCTTCACATAGAACTCATAGGAAACAAGTCCCCAGAAAGCTTAGAGTCCCACTGTAGTGCCATTAATTCTGATCAAGTATGCACATATAACTGCACATGTTTTCATTTTGGGACTTCTATGGTTTCTTGGACTCTTCCCACCCAAAACCTAAAATTTCTTTGGACATTTTCATTGGGGCTACTGTATGAGTAGAAAGCAATACCCCCTCCCCATGCACCTTAGGTCCCAATTCTGATTGGATTCCCCTTCTGCAATCCTATACATATCTTCCTAGTAGTATTGAACAAAAAAAAGGGGGGAAGTTAATTTTGAGTAAACCCATATAGGATAGTGCTATCAATACAGGGAGGAAACCCTCAAATAGCAATGACACATTTTGGCTACAATCTCAGCCACATTTACCCAGAAGTAAAACTACTGATTATAGTGGGACTTGCTTCTGAGTAGACATGCATAGGATTGGGCTCTCAGTATTATGTCTTGTTTGACCTGAAGGCTACAAGATACCCTGCACAGGTACGTGAAAAAGGAGAGCCCACTGGCAGGGCAGGGCAGGGACCATATCTCAGATCAAAACTTCTGATCATCCTCTAGTCCATCATTCTAAATACCCCAAGAAAAGGGAAAGTTACTCAGAGCTGCATGTTCTCCTCATGAATTCAAACTTTGCGAAGCATGGCGAACCACAGTGTTGCAGAAAGCAAGCGTGGCTCAGTATCGTTGGTGTGAGATAAACTGTGAGATACCTTATGACTCTAATTCTTAGCCTTCTCTGGACTTTAAGAGTGCAATGGAGTTAGGCCGGCACAGTTAAGCTAGCAAAATCTGGCTGGCACAAAGGACATTGTAAAGTATGTTTGGACCACGCTCAGAGTCAGAGAGGCCAGCTCACAGACCATCCTCCCTGACTCCAAGAGTTGTCCAAATAAGCTTTAGGATGACCCTCGTGTCAGCCAAACTTTGCTGGCCTAACTGTGCTGGCCTGACTCCAGGTTAGGATTGTGCCCTTAGACACATCTGGAACAATTTTCTGCATGCTAACCTTTCACATAGCCCAACTTGCTTTCCCCTCAGAACGAAGCCAATTTTATTCACATGCCAAATCCCTAGAAGTGAGATATCAAGCCCTTTTTAACCCAACCAGTTTTTGTGATAGTATCATTGCATCCCTCAGGATTTTAAGATGCCACTGTAAAACTTTATCGGGATGAGACTTTTAATGGGCCAGACTTTTTTTCTTGAAAAACTCCCAAAATATTGGAACCAGATTTGATAAAGGTCAGGCTTCTCCACCCCACTGCCAGCAGACGCCATCCGGTCTTTTGTGCGGAGAGGTCGGCACAGTTTGCTTATACAATGCAAATCTTCAGAAAATGACCCCTCCTGTGCTGAGTATTACAGTCTGACCTCCAGGCAATACTGTGATTTTAGTGGAGCAAATTTAACTGCAAATGTGTTTAAAACACACACACACACACACACACACACACACACACACACACACACACACAC